>WNGS01158379.1:27138-39953 GCA_020271785.1 Procambarus virginalis
TCAGGTGCTGTCCCAGTGAGAGGTTGTGTTAGCTGGAGCTCAGTGATGAGCAATATGATTCAGCAATAATGGAGGGTTGGTGAGGGAGGGAGTTGGTGAGTCTGGTTGGAGCTCTGAGGACAGAGCTGGATTCGTTCGGGAGGAGGTAAGGCAGCTTAGCAACGACAGGATGAAGCAAAGGAGGAGACCGGCATTAGGGAGACCCGTCTTGGCATATTGTAAAAGACAGGGGTCTTAAGAAGACCTTGGCAAAAAAGACACCTAATACCATAAAGATTAAAAACGCATTTGATGTGGTGAGACGAGTGCTGTGGTGAACCTATGGTTCAGCGTGGAGGTAAGGGCATAGCGGCGAGGAACATTGAAGCGGGTCCCTCAAAGTGCCCCAAGAGAAAGGGAGGATCGAAGCGAATTTTGGTGTGGGAGATTCCCAGGTGAGGTATTGGACAGAACGTTTTGTGCCAGAGATAAAGGGAACAGATTAAGGGTTTGCTATCCTGGAGCTGGTATTGGTGATATTGTTGGAAACATGAAAGATATTATGACGGGAAATGGGAGCAAACCCATTATTTGTATTAGTGTAGGGGGTAATGATGTTGGGAGAGTTAGAAGTGAGGAACTAATACTGAAATTCAAGACAGCAATAGAATTAGTTAGGAGCAAGGGAGGAATCCCGATCATATGTGGCATTCTTCCAAAAAGGGAGTGGGAAATGAATGGATGTCGAGGGCACTTGGTGTCAATTGCAGGCTGGAAAGATATTGCAAATCTAATGCAATATCTTATATAGACAACTGGGAACACTTCTATGGAAGAAATGAAATGTATGCTCGGGATGGGGTGCATCTATCGAGAGCTGGGGTTGTTGCTGTTGCAAATTCGTTGGAAGAAGTGGTTAGAGGTGTTTGTTTGGGTTTAAACTGTTAGTAGATAGAGGTATGGGAATTGATTTGGAGGAAGGATGTAATAAAAGTATGTGTTTGCGGGAGAAAGGAATTGGCAAAATGATCAGGGAAAGAGAAGGGCCTCAAAATAACAATTCACTTAGGGTATATTACACAAACAGTAGAAGTCTAAGAAATAAAATTAACGAATTAAATGCTCTTGTCTGCACAGAAAAAATAGATATTATTGCACTTACCGAAACGTGGATGAATGTTGATAATAGAGAACTATTAGCCGAATATCAAATAAATGGATTTAAACTATTTCACACAGATAGATATATTAGACGAGGTGGTGGAGTAGCCATATACGTTAGGGACAATTTGAAATGTAGTCTCAAAGAGGGAATCAAAACTGAGCCACACACAGAAACTATTTGGATAGAATTAAACGAAAAAGCAAATAATATTATAATTGGAGTTATATATAGGCCACCAAATTTAGACAGAATGGAAGCAAAGCATCTATGGGATGAAATATCTAGGGCATCTAGATCTAACAGTATTTATGTCATGGGTGACTTTAATTTGAGTGGAATAAACTGGTTGAACAAAACAGGGAATAGTGAAGCAGAAGATTTTCTAGAATTAATTGACGATTGCTTTCTTACGCAACACATTAAGGAACCAACACGGGAAAATAATATTTTAGATTTAGTGTTAACTAACAGGGAAACACAAATTAATGACATCGAAATAGGGAGTGAGCTAGGGAACAGTGATCACAAAGAAATCAGATTTGGCATAGAATGGAATAGACCTGTAGGAGAAAATTCTGTTAAAGTGCCAGATTTTCGAAAAGCTGATTTTAATAGCCTAAGAAATTTTTTGGGTCAAATTGATTGGAAAGTCTTGGGTATGGGGTGTGGGCCGGTCTTGGAGCGAGACATGAACCCAGCGATAGGTGATGTAAATGGGGATTTCGATGTAGATTCAATTTATAACGTATTTAAGAATATTCTAAACAAAGCACAGGAACGTAGTATACCACACAAATTGAATAGATCGATTACTAATGACCCAAAGTGGATAACAAAGAATTTGAAGAATCTTATAGGTAAAAAGAGAGCTTGGTACAAGAGGATTAAAAATGGGGAGGTCACTTTAGAACAGGAATTCGTACAACTAGTTAGAAATGTTAAAAAAGAGATAAGGAAAGCAAAAAGAAACTATGAAGTTCGTATAGCAGGGCAAGCAAAGACAAATCCTAAAGGGTTTTTTCAGTTATATCGAACTAAGACTAGGGAAAGGATAGGTCCATTAAAAACTGAGACAGGTCAAATAACAGATAGTGATGAAGAGATGAGTAGTATTTTTAATAAATATTTTGTATCTGTATTTACTAAAGAGGAACTTAACAATATGCCTTCAGCCCAACAAGTCTATGTGGGTGGGGACGAGGACAGGTTGACGAGTTTAGCAGTTACCAGGGAGGATGTTCTTAAACAAATAGTAAAACTCAAACCAAACAAATCCCCAGGGCCGGATGAAGTGTTTGCCAGAGTGCTGAAAGAATGCAAAGAGGAGCTTTGTGACCCACTGTCAATCATATTTAATAAATCAATAGAGTCAGGCACAGTGCCAGAGTTTTGGAAAGTTGCTAATGTGATACCAGTTTTTAAGAAAGGAGATAGATCACTTGCGTCTAACTATCGACCAATTAGCCTAACGTCTATTGTGGGAAAGTTACTCGAATCTATAATAGCAAATAAAATTCGTCTTCATCTTGAAAAACATAAATTAATAATTGAGTCGCAACATGGTTTTATAAATGGCCGTTCATGTTTAACAATTTGTTATCTTTTTATTCTAGCATAGTTGAGGCAGTTGATAGTGGTAAGGATTGTGATGTTGTGTACCTTGACTTTAGCAAAGCTTTCGATACAGTGCCACATGAAAGACTGATTAAAAAGATAGAGGCTCATGGTATTGGGGGTGCTATATTAAGCTGGATTAGGGCATGGCTATACCAAAGGAAACAGAGAGTTAGTATAAATGGAGTCAAGTCAGAGTGGGAAAATGTTGTAAGTGGAGTGCCTCAAGGCTCTGTCTGGGACCTCTGTTGTTTATAATATATATAAATGATTTAGATTCAGGTTTGAGTAGCAACATTTGCAAATTTGCCGATGATACGAAAATCGGTAGGGAAATTAATTCGGAGGAGGACTCACTATCACTTCAAGTTGATCTAGATAGGGTTTTGAAATGGTCAAAGGACTGGCAGATGCAGTTTAATGCTGATAAATGTAAAGTTCTGAGGCTAGGTAATGATGATAGAGTTACAAGATACGAGCTAGATGGTGTTGAGATTGCGAAGTCGGATTGCGAAAGGGATCTGGGAGTTATAATTAGTAAGAATTTAAAACAAAAGGATCAATGCATAAATGTTCGTAATAAGGCAAATAGGACACTCGGATTTATTAATCGCAGCGTAAGTAACAAGACACCTGGTGTGGTTCTCAAGCTATATCTTGCTCTGGTTAGGCCCCATTTAGATTATGCAGTTCAGTTTTGGTCGCCATATTATAGAATGGATATAAATTCACTTGAACGTGTCCAGCGTAGGATGACTAAGTTAATTCCCCAAATTAGAAATCTTTCATATGAAGAAAGATTAACAAAGCTTAATTTGCATTCACTGGAAAGGCGAAGAGTTAGGGGTGACATGATAGAGGTTTACAAGTGGATGAATGGACATAACAAAGGGGATATTAATAGGGTATTGAAAGTATCAACACAGGACAGAACGCGAAACAATGGGTATAAATTGGATAAGTTTAGATTTAGGAAAGACTTGGGTAAATACTGGTTCAGTAACAGGGTTGTTGATTTGTGGAACCAATTGCCGCGTAACATTGTGGAGGTGGGGTCCCTCGATTGTTTCAAGCATGGGTTGGACATGTATATGAGTGGGATTGGGTGGTTATAAATAGGAGCTGCCTCGTATGGGCCAATAGGCCTTCTGCAGTTGCCTTTGTTCTTATGTTCTTATGTTCATATGGGCCAAACAGCAGCTGCCTCGTATGTGCCAATAGCTGCTGCCTCATATGGGCCAACAGCAGCTGCCTCGTATGGGCCAATAGCAGCTGCCTCGTATGGGCCAATAGCAGCTGCCTTGTATATGCCAATAGCAGCTGCCTCGTAGGGACAATAGGAGCTGCCTCATATGGGCCAATAGCAGCTGCCTCATATGGGCCAATAGCAGCTGCCTCGTATGGGCCAATAGCAGCTGCTCGTATGGGCCAATAGCAGCTGCCTCGTATATGCCAATAACAGCTGCCTCGTATGGGCCAATGGGAGCATTTGGCCATGAACACATTCAGAACACCTCGAGTGAGAGCAGCCACACCCAGCCAGTCTCCCTCACTCCAACATCTTACTCGCCAACATTGCTTCTCCCACCATACTGTTATAGTTCTTATTACACATGTTCTATATACCTATCTACATGTTTTATTTACCAGAACTATGCAAGTAAGCTGGTATTGTGTCCAATCAGTACAGTGGCCACCATACACTGCATGAAAAATCACACAGCAGACGACGCTACGATTACGTCACCTCTCTCACCAAAATAGCTCCTCTCAACATTCTCCTGTTGCTGTTCTTCCACTATATACACACACTATATATACCCATGTACATATGTTTTGCCCATAGCAAACCACTAAGCTAGTATGGTGAGCAAAACAAGAGTGGCTGCCACACACACACAATGAGGCTACCTCAATTCTTGCCCTCCCTCCCTCACCAAAATTCCTCCTTCCACAATACTACGCACAATGCTAATTATAACCACAATCCTGGTCACTAATTCCTGTAAATGAATAATTGACCACATGTTTATTTTGAAAAGGAACCTAAGAAATCATTTGAAGATTCCTAGATGAACGAAATAATGCTGTGGTGCTGTGGCTAGCGCTGTGAACATCGTGAACAGCATTGAATCACTGATATTTGAACATTGTACCCAGTCATTATCACACTGAGGCTCTTCTATAACACTATCATAGCTAAATAATACAAGCTATATATATATTTTGACATTATTAGGTGATGCTGTGGTCACACGCTGAACAGCAGTGCTGTGCGCTCATGCTGCGAGCACCAGCCTTGGTTACTCAATCACTACTGAGGCTCCCACACCCGGGAATGTGGACCACGATTTTTTTAAAGATGGCGTCTGTTTACAAGAGCCCTGAGGAAGCTGATGTGAACCCCGTGTAGCCGCGGAGTTTTGAATGGAACGTGAAAAATACAAATACCCGGAGGTGCGTTGCGCAAACCAGATGCGAGCCTGCAGGCGCGTTGCGCAGTTAAAGGGTTAATTAAGAATTACTCACTGAATACTTGCAAGGAGTCAAGTGTGATGTAATGTAAGGGTCTTGAGTTATTGTTAACAAGATGACTTGTGTTGATAGAAACAAGTATTGATGATTAACGTAGAGTACCATCATGTTGTTGTCTAGTGAGAGACAATTGTTTGTGATTAAAGTAGTACTTTGTTGCTGACTGCTGGTATCAGTCAATTAATGTAATTAATCATATAATCAATGTTGTAATTGATTAAGGCAATTTCTTTTGGTTATCGTCTGGTGATGAGAGTAGAGTAAACTTAGGGATTAGCGGAGCTGTGTCCCAGAATCCCGCCTTGCCTGACTTTGTTTACTGTTTACAGTGCAACTTCTTGTAGAGAGTTGCAAAGAGTGTTCACAATGGGTTGTGAGAGAGGGAGTCACTGTTGGACTACCCACCTAGTTACGGGGGTCACTCCTGTTTGGAAGGAGGACCTTAACCCTTAACATGCTCGGGGTCTAATATCCTGCTATCCGCACAGGCGCATGTCATTTTGAAAAAAAAAAAAATTATTTTTTCTTCCTAACCTGTTAATTTGTGTTCACTGATCACGGGAAAAATAATAAAAAAATCGTAAGTGCCATATATTGCCCACTATAGGGCGGGGAAGTCTGGCAAATTATAGGCGCTGACTCAGCATGCGTCCCAGGCGGTCTGTTGCTCGCCAGCTGTCAGGCCAGAGTTGCCACAAAGAGATAATTATCTAATTATTTCAATGTCTCTGATTGATGTTTCATAGTTTTTTTGCTGTAATATTATTCAATAGTGTGTAGTTTGATATATTTATATAATAAAATGAGTGAATCATTGCTGTACTCAAAATATGGTGTGCATATTGTTGATTCAGTTATGTTCATCAATCAGTGAACAAATACTTTGTCGGTTATTACACTATAAGCACAGGTTATATATAAGTATCTGCATGTTTTGTTCACTATAACGAACCACTAAGTAGCTATTATGAGTCAAAAATTAACGAGGAGTGACCGCCGTGTACCAGCCACCACTCCCGCCCTCCCTCCAGTCATCTGACTCGCCCACATTCTCCTCCCACAATACTGTTTTTGCTATAATTCACTATATACAGATGGTATATATAAGTATCTACATGTTTTGTTCACCATAACTGTACATCGAAGCTTGTATGGTGAGTAAATGCACAAAGACATAGGACCTAACACAGTCAGCTGATGGCTGCCTCCCTCAAGGCCACACACACTAATATTTCTCCTCCAACAATACTGTGTGACATTATTACGCTATATACACACATTATAAATAAATATCTACCTGTTTTATTCACCATACTTGTACAAATAAACTGGTATGGTGCCCAAAGACGATCGTGGTATCCAGTAAACAACACCGTCGTCTGCACGGTGGCGTCGTGCAGACGACGCCATCGCCCTCACCAAAATGGCGGCTCCAAACCTTCTCTTGCTGTTTATACCCTCTATACACACGTTATATATAAGTATCTACATTTGTGTTCACTATAGCGAACCACTAAGCTGGTATGCTGAGTGCAGTCAATAAAAGGTGGCCACACACAGTCAGAAAACATCGCCACCACCCTCCCTCCCACAGCATTACTCCTCCCTCCATGGCGCACAGCGCTAAATATCATCGCAATCCTGCTATTATCAGAACCCTGGTCACTTTTATCACAGTCAGGGGTCCTCTGTAATAATATCATCGCTACATAATAGCATGAACAAGTATATTTTGGCATTTTTAGGCGATGCTGTGGTCACAAGCTGAACAGCAGTGCTGTGAGCTCAGGCTGCGTGCGTCAGGCTTGGTAGCTTACGCGATACTGAGGCCCCTAACACCCGGGAGTTTGGCCCACGATTTTTTTTAAAAATGGCGTCTGTTTACAAGAGCCCTGATGAAGGTGTGGTGAACCCCGTGTATCCGCGGGCCGTTTAAATCTTGCGTAGTACTCCAACACATCATCATATGACGTGAAGAGCAGTTGACTGGTAAAACGCCTAGCACGTCATATGATGTGATGCGCACTTTAAGGGTTAAAGGCTGTAAAGTGTACATAAAAATTTCCAACAACTTCATGTTTACTTTTTTCTGAATATTCAATGAGTTCCTCAATTTGTTCCAATCTTTTCTGATATCCGACACCTCTAGGCACAGCCTCACCAACATCGTCCGAGTCATCATCAGAGTCATCAGAGTCATCAGAGTCATTTCCGAGAACACTTTGTGCAATCTGTTCTTCAGTTAACAATTCATAACCAGGATCGTAATCATTTTCTAACCATTCATTGATATCATTCACTTGTACACCCTGACCAGCTTGGAGCAACATTGTTCGGATCGCTTCTTCAAACCCTTCAAAATCATTGGCTTCATTTTCAAAACCTTCGAATTCACTATCAGATACTGCTGCGTCACATCTAGGCCTCTCTGTTAACAGTTTCTTCCATGAATTTGTTAATGTGGTTTCTTTCACTTTATTCCAAAGCCTAGCCCAGTGGAATATTGCTTCCCTGATTGTGTACTTTTTGAGATTTTCTAGTGTTCTTTGAGCCCTTGTATCCTTTCCTGTCAATTCATCTTCCTCGCTAGGTAAAACAACTAAAACATCTTCAAGCATTGCTGTTTGGTACATACGTTTAGCAGCAAGGATAACACCTTGGTCCATGGGCTGGATCAAGGATGTTGTGTTTGGTGGAAGTGCCATGCATTTTATTCTGCCATCCCTTGAAATTAACTTGCTATGGGATGAGCAGGGGCATTATCTAGCAGCAATAATGCCTTAACCTCACTGGCCTTTATTCCACATTTGTTGATCTGGAATTCTCTAACTTCTTTGCAAAAGTGGTTTTCAAACCAGTCCGTAATATTATTTGATTAAACCATGATTTCTTAGAACTGTAATATATTACGGGTAGTGCCTGCATTATATTTTTTAAGGCTCGAGGATTTTTAGACTTGCCTACCACGGCACATTTTGTCCTGTGAGAGGCATCAGCATTAGCACAGAGCAAGACTGAGAGTCGTTCCTTGCTTATCTTTCGTCCAGGAATATTTTCCTGCATCCTACTGGTTAAGGATGTACTTGGTACAGCTCGCCACATAAACCCAGTTTCGTCAGCATTATATACTTGATATTTGCTTAAATTATTACTGACAATGTACTCGTTTAATTTAGCCTTGAATGAATCAACATTAGTGGGATCAGCACTTGACGCCTCACCAGAAATTTTGTTGGTGTTTGAAATGCTTTGACGAGCCTTAAATCTTCCAACCCACCCATCACTTGCATTGAAATCTTTTATACCTAATTGAATGGCAAGTTTACTTGCTGCAACTTTAAGCTCTTCAAATCTTATTGCCATGCCAATTGTACGGTGCTGAATAAACCACTTATACACTGCAGCATCCAATTGTGGATACTGACCCGACTTTACTGTTTTTCTTGAACATGCAGCACCAGAAGTAGCACACTCTGTTGTGCTCACATATTTTAATAGAGTATCCTTCTGTTTCTTGATGTCACTTACTGTACTTTTCCCGATGTTAAACTCTGCTGCTGCTCGTGCATGAGAATATCCTTTATCGAGTTTCTTAATTAACTCCAGCTTCTGTGCAACCGTCAGGCGCTTCCTTTGGGTAACTTTTGGCATTTTGTAAATTAAAAAGATCACAATTAACAGTTCAGTAATATCCTTCACAATTGAAGCTAGCCGCGCGAGTTCACAGTAAACAATGGGAACACATGGCGCGGCGGAGCACATTCTAGGTCCGTGGGAAAAAAAATACCTTGTGCCTATACTATAAAAGGTATTTAATAAGAAAACAAAGACTTTTGCTTAACAAAAACTGTTTCAAAATATTTTATTAATAATAATTTATAATTTTCTTCATTAAACTGAATCATTTTAAAAGAAAATTAAGATGTAATATATGACTCTGGACGATCCAGGTCGGTGGCCTGGTCGCCATGCGAGGGGACGCCTGTGCCACAACAATCCCAATACCGACCGTCTGTAATATCGACCGCCAGACCGGTATAGGAGGCTCCAGATACCGGTCGTTAATACCGGCAGATCGGTATAAAAGAGGCCGTTAAATTGAGTGGATACTGATATATGTGTTTTAAACTATTAACTCTTCAATCCAGTAATATTAACAGTGGAAAACTGTCCGCTGGTATCTGAAGTGTTTTATTAAGACGTAAAATGACGTTGGTACTGTCTTGTTAGATAATAGGACCAAATTGAATAACGTGACTCATTTCCCGGACCTGCACAGAGAGAGAGGAGGAAATGGGAGTGTCACATGCTCTTCGAGACACATCAACAACATTCTTGTGGAAGCGAGCGAATTAACATCGTGTTATTTTGGGATCATCCATCTACTCACGACTCCCAGAAGTTGCTGCTAGCTTCATACATCAAAGGGACATTGTGTTCAGTCGATGATTATTTTTCTTTAGGTTTTTATGGCCATATTTACCCTTTAGAATATGTGGGCTGTTATGCCACAAGACAAACAAAATAACCTGAGTAAGTTTAGTTCATTTAACCCTCAAACCGCTAGGGGTCCAAATGGAATTAACACCCACACGCGCAACAAAAAAAAAATTCAAAAAAATTTTTTTTTCTTTTTAATGTCTTTATTTGTGTTCCCTGAGCACGGGAAAAATAATAAAAAAATTTAATTACACTTACCATGGACGTAAATGACCCGAGAAGATCGTCGATGACGTCACGCCTGATCTTCGCTGGACCGCTGTGCGCTCGGGGTGAGTCAGGCGCGACGGAGGAGGAGCGCGAGTTGCCGCGAATTTATTTTCGCGTTATTATTTACAGTATCTATGGAGTATTTTACACCCATTTTTTTCACTGGTGTGGTTCAATATGTTCTCACAAAATGATTTATAAACATAAAACTGTTGTCAATGTATATTGTATCCACATATAGTGTCACAAGTATTTGCACAAAAATGTCTTATTTCACAATAAAATATACAATTTCTTATGATTATTTCCACTATATACACTCACTTATTCTGTATTTACATGTTTTGGCACCAGTCTTGGACATTTAGAAGTCATCAAGACTGTGATACTCGTTGAAACATCGGACATGGCACAGAGGGACCTGACACGCTTGGCACCAAGTCATCACCATTTTTTTTTTCTGTTCCCTTGGTTGTTGACCAGCATACTACACACGCACGCTGGCCTACTGCACGCTTTCCAGTTGGTGGTAAAAACCTGAGATTGTGTGTCAAAAAGGCATCCCTGTAAGCGAGCCTGGGTGTTGGAGCATGGTGCAATACCGGGTTCAGAATGGGCCTCTGTACACCAGGAATTACTTTGCCAAACTTCTGTAGTAATTGTGTTACTACAGTAAAATTGAATGCACGGAAATTACGTTTACCACCTGTTTTGACAAGATACATATTGTAACTGTTCAGCATTGTTACGTCAACGAGGTGGAAAAAACATTTTCTTGGTCCACTTCACTGTTTTCCGTACACACTCCACTGCCCCCACCATCATATCACATTTATCCACCAAACGCATGTTGATGTTATAGTCCAAGACACAATCTGGCTTATAGATTATTTCTCTGGTGGTTCTGTTCACCTTGCCACTGTCCAGCATTGTTCCAGCATGAATGGTGGTCAACATGTTCACTTCACGCCTGTCTTTCCACCGCACTGAAAGTATTCCACCTGTTTTTCTGAGCTCGCAATCACCAACCTGCATAGCACCTGGAAACACTGGCATTTCCCTTCGTTTTGCCTTCACTGTGCCACACACTCCAGTTCTATTATCAAGCAAGAACCTAGTTAGCAAGGGACTGGTATAATAGTTATCTGTGTATAATATGTGGCCCTTGTTCAGATATGGTGCAAGCAGTGACTTCACAACACTACCTGAGAAGCCATGTTGGTCATTAGCAGGAATGTCTACATTTGTACCCGTATACATTATCATATGTAACACAATTCCTGTTTCACAGTCACAGAGTACAAAGAATTTCAATCCAAATCGGTGGCGTTTGGATGGAATATACTGCTTGAAGGCAAGACGTCCTTTGAAAAGCACAAGGGATTCGTCAATCACAAGCTTCTGAGCTGGTACGTAGAAATCCCTGTACTTTCCGATAAGTTCATTCAGTACGTGCCTTACCTTCCAAAGCCTATCATCATCATTCCTGTCTTCATCATTTGCAAAGTGAAGACACCTGAGGATTATCGCAAATCGGTCTCGAGACATATATTTGCCGAACATTGGTGTGGGAACAGTATGGTCTTTACTCCAGTAATGGTCGATTACGTGTTTGACACAATGTTTCATCAACATACACAGTGCCAAAAACACATACATTTCACCTACAGTCGTATCTTTCCATCGCTGCAAACGTGAAAAATCAGATAACTCCTCCTCACCAATGAGATCACTCGCATATTTGTTCGTCTCCTGAACAAGATGTTCCATTAGCGGCTCATCAAAATATGCAGTAAAATAGTCCATTTCACACATATCTGCACCTTTATCAGGGAAAATATCTGTAATTCCAACATCCGAATTATCAAAAACAGGAATTTGTGGAACAAAATCTGTCCCATCACTCCACACAAAAACACCGGGTGTCTTTCTAGAGCCAATAGCGGCACCACGGCGAGGAAACCGTGTACCAGGAGCTGAAGCAGGTCTAGGAACAGTAGGGGCGGGCATGGACGGTGATGGAAAATTCCTCGATGTTGAGGGTCTTTGTTCATGTGGTGCCATGCGGTGCCGCATGGCTTGGCCAGATGCTGCTGACGCGACAAATTGTCGCTTGGCAACACCACACACTCCTCCACTGGCACTAGCGACACTATTTTCCGATTCTAAGTCACTAAAACCGGAAAACGATTCACCTTCTTCAGAATCGTCGAGCAAAACATCAATATCTTGCAAGGGAGCACATGATCTGTGTGGTCTCGCACAAATTGGGGTCGAGTGAGGGCGAGGAGGCATGGGCGAGATGCTAGGCCTTACCCTGGTGGAGCCAGCATGTTCACACTCGTCGTCGGTTGTATCCACCTCTGAGGGCTGTGTGTAGTCATGATCAAAGTCTGAGTCGTCTATATCAGACTCATCACCATCCGGGAACAAACTACGAGTAATTTCGTCCTCGGTCAGAGGTCTCGAGGAACGTCTCGCTGGGCGGGGTCGGTCGTCGGAACGTGATGCGCTCGCCATGGTGTCCACCGGGTAACTGAGCTCTGTACACAAAGAGGACCCACGCTGGATTTTTTTCCCAGGCGGGGTTTGTTTACGTTCGGTCTAGGCTCGCCAATGACTACCCCTACCCCACGCGGGCCATTTGAATTATAGCGCTAGACACGATATCATTTATAAATGATGAGCGCGGTTTCGGTTTTGTCACTGATATCATTTATATATGATATGCGCGGTTTGAGGGTTAAGCAGTTAATCACTTTATTGGAGATTAAATGAAGATAGAGGGGTATCTCGGTTTAAGAGTTTAATC
>WNGS01158381.1:0-12329 GCA_020271785.1 Procambarus virginalis
TGTGTGTGTGTGTGTGTGTGTGTGTGTGTGTGTGTGTGTGTGTGTGGTGTTCACAGGTGATAAGTTAAAAGCTGCTTCTGGGCCTTTATGGGGAGGAGGAGGAAGAGGGAAGAGGAAGAGGAGAGAGGAGGAGGAAGAAGAAGAGAGAGGGAGGAAGAGGAGGGGGGAGGTGAAGGACATCAAAAACGCCATTTTTACCTGCCGCCATATTTTCATGATGGTAGGTTTGACACATGTTATCTTAGTCCCAAACTAAGATTAACCTTTTTTTTAAGAAGGAAAGAAGGAAGAAATGAAGGAAGGAAGAGAAGAGTAGAAAAGAGAAGAGAAGAGAAGAGAAGAAACAGAAAACACAGCTAACTCCAATTCTAAGCAATTTCCTTTCAGCGAAGCACACAATGGGAAAAACAAAATTACAGAGACCAGTTATACAATAATTCAAGCCAGACTCACGTATTTAATCAACAACAATTACCCCCGAGAGAGTAATAGCAACCCCCCCCTCCCACCACCTCCAATCCCAACGAGTGATTAGATCAATACATAATCACCTAAAACACTAATAAACGGGACGATTATATGCTCATAACTCACCAGCAACACTCACCGGAATGACTAGACAATTATTAATCGCTCTGAACAATGGTGAACTTGTTCACAGAGTAGAGAGAAGAGAAATACACAAGGCTGCCCCGTCCAGCCAGAATCTGCTCAGACTCCTAAATTCAGACAACGTGAGCCAATTTGCAGCTGCGACACGTGTTTCAGACAGGAACTCTTAGATGTGTGGGAGCTGTCAAGAAAAGAAGGCTCTTCTCTTAATTTCTCTTTCAAGATCCACACAATGAAACAATTCCACGCTTTTCTAAGTCAAGTCGAGGTTTATGTGATACTGGCATAGCAACATGTAAAGGATTCACACATATTGCGTCAGCCAGAAAAATGATAGGATGGATTACGAGAACTTTCAAATCCAGGGATCCCATCACAATGGCTGCACTCTCCAAACCAGTTTTGTGTTGTCCCGTCTTGAGTACTACTCAGTATTCACTTCCCCTTCAGAGCAGGAAGGGAACTATCAGGGGGGAAAGCGAAAAGCCATTACAACTATATAGCACTTGGAAGGGGTCAGGATAAGGATTTGGGATGGGACGGGGGCAGGAATGGTGTCCAACCACTTGGACGGTCGGGGATTGAACGCCGACCTGCATGAAGCGAGACCGTCGCTCTACCGTCCAGCCCAAGTGGTTGGACAGAGCAGGAGAGATTGCTGAAACAGCAGATCCCAAATCTGCACAGTAAAATAACAACATACTGGAGTGAACGATATGGAAGAAAATGCAGAATAGACCCAGTGAAGAGCAGAGATGCCATTGGCACAATCAGAGACAGTGGTTGTATACAGTGACCTCTGTATATACATCAGAGGTCCGCAGTTGTTCAACACCCTCCTAGCGAGCATAAAAAATATTGCCAGTGTTCAACCGCTCATGTCACTCCCTTCCGTTGACGGGCAGGAGGCAGCGGCTCCTTGTCACTGCTCGTCCAACACATGTCAAGTGCGGAGATCGCTCGCTCCTTGATGGCTCTCAATGTATGCCTTTTTAAATCGTTACACACTTGCAGTAGTGGAGGCGGGTGAGTCTCTACCAGCCAGGCCAACGCCGCCTCTAGGGCCCAGTTGAGGGCCACGTCTAGGGCCACCTTCATGAACCATGCACTGACGCGTGCCACCCGGCGAGGCCCCAGCGCCCCAGGAGACACACGCCCAGACACACGCCAGGGCTGCAAGAAGCACTGCCCCTGGCAGGAGAGGGGGCACGAGGCCCACGCTGCCGTGCCCCTACCCCCAGGCGACCAGACTCGTCACTGCCTGCGGTACTGCCAGACCCGCAGCAGGGACCCCAGCAGAGGGACACGCCTCAGGGGCGTCCGGGGTCCAGACGGAGGGTGATGGGGCTGGGCCCCAGCCACCGGACGACGGGGCTGGACGACGGAGGGCCAACTACACCCTGTTGGTGTAGCTGGCACTCGTCAGTGCCACCAGCCTGGAGTGGCACTCCTGTAGCCTGGTCGTCAGCTGCTCCAGGTAGCGACCATACAGGACGGTCGCCACACCAGTCCCGTCATCACAGGTCTAAAACACATTCTTTCCAGATAAACTTCTATTAAATTATTTTGATTTTTTTTCAGAAGTATTATTTTTTATCTTTATCTTGATCTAAAATCAATCTTACAGTGAATGATTAGTGTATAAGAGAGTTGTGTGTGTGTGTGTGGTGTGTGTGTTGTGTGTGTGTGTGTGTGTGTGTGTGTGTGTGTTGTGTGTGTGTGTGTGTGTGTGTGGTGTGTGTGTGTGTGTGTTTTGATGGAGATCATCTTGTAATGCATGAGCACTGTCCTCATCCAGTACCACTACCACCATCACTGCCCCAACACTACCACCACCACCACCACCACCACTGCCCCAACCACTACCACCACACCACTACCACTACCACCACCACCACCACTGCCCAACCACCACCACCACCACCACTGCCCCAACCACTACCACCACCACCACACCACTACCCTACCACCACACCACCACCACATGCCCCAACCACCCACCACCACCACTGCCCCAACCACTACCACCACCACCACCACCACCACCACCACCACCACTGCCCCAACCACTACCACCACCACCACCACTACCACCACCACTGCCCAAACTACTACCACCACCACTGCCCCAACCACTACCACCACCACTACCACTACCACCACCACTACCACTACCACCACCACTGCCCCAACCACCACCACCACCACCACTGCCCCAACCACTACCACCACCACTGCCCCAACCACTACCACCACCACTGCCCCAACCACTACCACCACCACCACCACTACCACTACCACCACCACTACCACCACCACTGCCCCAACCACTACCACCACTACCACCCCCGCACTCTACCCACCACCCCTCCCCATATTTCCAACAGAGCCCGGCCACAGTATACCCGTACAGTATATCATATACAAGTAGTCAAAATATATTCACCAAAACCCAGCCATGGAACTCACCAGACAACAATAGAAAATAGAAGAAAATCGATTCAAATTCTATTAAAACATTTTAATCACATAATAAAATTGGCACAGATAATAAAAGATAATTACAAACATTTATAAATATTCGACTTAAAAATAGGGTTTAATTGAAAAAAAGTCATTATTCGATTGGAAAAAAAATTACGAATTTATTCTGAGGAAATATTCTCAAGACACCAAGATGTCTGGCGATAAAATACGGAAATCGTTCATAAATGCTTTCGTAAACGGATGGAAACAGAGTATAAGAGGTCCATAACGGCCCGGTCACTTCGTTATATATCCGTTATATGTTCGTTATATGCGTATATGTTTTCCTTTACGTGCCCGTCGTGGCAGTTCCAGGAGTATGCGTGATATACTTGGTCTCACGTGTATAATATAATCAGTTGTGGTGTATTTTTCACTCGTGTATCTGTGTACTTTGACCACGGTTGTATGCGAGGGTGTGTGTATGATGCGCTGGTGGAAATACATCGGGTACGCTGCATTAATAAATCAGCCTTACTTCATTCACGCGTTGGAATACATCGGCTCCTCGTGAAGAAAGCTGCCAGTCCTCATTAACAATAGAGCCAGTCCTCAACAACAACTAACGGCTCAAAGCTCGTTAATACACCCGCCAAACACGCTGTTTATAAAGAAAAAACACTTTACACACGACTCACAACCGATGACATCCGAACACTTCTGGAACAAGTGCTTCGCTGACGACTTTTGTTCGAACCACAACGCTGTAAATGCTTCACCCACGTACTACAAATACAAATAATCACCAACAGAACCGAACACCTAACTCAGAACTATACATAGACCTTTAATATATAATAATATTAATTTACACGTGAGACCATATCTATTGTTAATCTACAATACTTGTTTGGGGTCGGTCAAGGCTGTGAGGAGCCTGGCCAGAGGACGGTCAAGGCTGTGAGGAGCCTGGCCAGAGGACGGTCGTGGCTCTGAGGAGCCTGGCCAGAGGACAGTGTCGTGGCTCTGAGGAGCCTGGCCAGAGGACAGTGTCGTGGCTGTGAGGAGCCTGGCCAGAGGACAGTTTCGTGGCTGTGAGGAGCCTGGCCAGAGGACGGTCGTGGCTGTGAGGAGCCTGGCCAGAGGACAGTGTCGAGGCTGTGAGGAGCCTGGCCAGAGGACGGTCAAGGCTGTGAGGAGCCTGGCCAGAGGGCAGTGTCGAGGCTGTGAGGAGCCTGGCCAGAGGACGGTCGTGGCTGTGAGGAGCCTGGCCTGAGGACAGTGTCGAGGCTGTGAGGAGCCTGGCCAGAGGACGGTCGTGGCTGTGAGGAGCCTGACTTGAGGACGGTTCAGGCTGTGAGGAGCCTGGCCAGAGGACGGTCCAGGCTGTGAGGAGCCTGGCCAGAGGACGGTGTCGTCACTGGGGTCCAACCAAAATATATTCCTCGTCAAATTGGAATGTTGTGGGGGGGGGGGAGGGGGCGGGGGTGGAAAGGCAGGGGGAGATTGTCCCCCCCCTTAATCATTCCAATTTCACCCCCCCCCCATGTACTGAAAAGCCTAGCTGACCCTACTCTTATTACTCAAGCATGCACACAGCCAAGGGGTTGAGGGAGGAAGGGCAGTGGAGTGGACATGAGTCAGTACTGGTCGACGTTCGAACCTTCCCACTCCGTAAACAATGCAACTGTGTTGACTCTCCAGACACGTCCGAACCCAAGCAACCCACCTAACCTATCGAGGCCGATGCATGGAAAACGGTAATATCACGGTGCTTTAATATGAGCTAATAATGCCTTGTATTTTTAACGGATGGGTACGATTCTTTATACAATACGACGACCTTGACAGCGGGTACGAGTCTAGAGGACTGTTGTGGTAAGCTCAAGGTTTACATTAAGATATTAGCTATAAGTGTACAAATGTGAGACAGGCCGCGCCGCCCGGGCAGGTGCCACAGTTGGATGAAAAAAACAGTATCCAAATGGAACCACGAGTGTAGTCGGGGGTTGGTTAGTCGGGGAGCTTAGGTAATAAGCACCGCGACGGACTCATCCGTATACACTGTCATTGGTGCGGTGGTGGTCAGAGTACTGTCTACGTTTAGGGGTGATCCTGACTGGCATGGGTTCGAATCCTGGTCAGGTCATTTAGATTTCTTAGTGATCTTTAGCTTGTGCGTTCGTGGTCTTATATATATATATATATGTCGTACCTAGTAGCCAGAACGCACTTCTCAGCCTACTATGCAAGGCCCGATTTGCCTAATAAGCCAAGTTTTCATGAATTAATATATTTTCTCTAATTTTTTTCTTATGAAATGATAAAGCTACCCATTTCATTATGTATGAGGTCATTTTTCTTTTATTGGAGTTAAAATTAACGTAGTTATATGACCGAACCTAACCAACCTTACCTAACCTAACCTAACCTATCTTTATAGGTTAGGTTAGGTTAGGTAGCCGAAAAAGTTAGGTTAGGTTAGGTTAGGTTGTCGAAAAACAATTAATTCATGAAAACTTGGCTTATTAGGCAAATCTGGCCTTGCATAGTAGGCTGAGAAGTGCGTTCTGGCTACTAGGTACGACATTATATATATAATATATATAATATATATATATATATATATATATATATATATATATATATATATATAACTGAAAACTCCACACCCCAGAAGTGACTCGAACCCATACTGCCAGGAGCACTATGCAAACTGGTGATAAAATAACTATGCCCAAGATTACCATCAATGTGCCGTCGGGATGATGGGCAAATAGCCTCGGCTACATCATCTTTGTACGGTCTCTGATGGTCGATTGGTTAAGGTCACCTGTACACCAGTTTCATAGTGCTCCTGGCAGTATGGGTTCGAGTCACTTCTGGGGTGTGGAGTTTTCAGTTATATATATATATATAATATATATATATATATATATATATATATATATATATATATATATATATATATATATATATATATAATACCACACACTTGCATAAATGTGCAAGTTATATGTGTCAGCAAGAACTCTTCCCCTGTGAATGATTCGAACCTTAGAAAGCCAGGTGCATTACACACATTGATATAACCAGTACTCTAACCAATACAGCATGGCAGATCGTTAAAAATATTGAAAGTCGAGTGCTATTTCCCCAACAATCAACCCCCAACGACACCAGCCAGTGGTAACAGGATCAGAAGTTCATTTTCATCAAATCGATCAAATTCATCAAATTGTTGGGGAAATATATCCCGACTTTCAATCCTTTTAACGATCTGCCATGCCATGGTGTACTGGTTACACCATGATACTGAATATTAGACATTTATAAGTGTGGGGGACAACTCACTTTACGATTCACCTAACCCCCTTGATTGTAGGGAGCGGTGAAGGGTAGAGTAAGGTGATAGTTGCTTGACTCCGGCTTCTAGCTGTCCGCCAGGTCTTCCATCTTCCCTCTGGGTCAATGGAGGACCATCGAACAGTTGTATGCTCGAAGCCAAATTCATCTGGATGTTAATTACTGGTGTCAGCTCCCGAATGAACGCAGCCTTAATCACACGAAGCCTCCTACGGTCGTCAGTGCGTGTGATTATTGTCGTATCTTTCACATGTCTTGGCGATTCAGGATGGTGGCGTGGCACTGAGAATGATGGTGCTTAATACCTCCGTCTTGCACATGAAGTGTAAGACGTCTGCTCAGTGTACTCGTGGTATGTCCAATGTAGCGTATATTTCAGAGTGCACGGTCCCCAGAGCTGCAGTTGTATTGATACACTACATTGGTACACATCAGTTTGTCAGAGGAGGCAGAGATGTTGTTTCTCATGATGAGGCAAGATGTATGACGCTTATTATAATAAATGACAGGACGAATCCTTCCGTTTTCACTGCAAGGTTTGCAATTCCTGTCAATTAAGTCTCATACCACCTTCTCATCCTTCTTGTATGTCTGAGTGAATGTATTTTTATAATACACTTCAGTATCTTCTCTCTTCAGGGCCGATTTTTCACCCCTGGGGCCTGATTATCCTCAGTCAGATAACGGCCTAGTTTCTTATTTACGATTTCGTTGAATTCTGTAATACTGTAATCGTTGTTGACGAGAATTTGGCGGATCCGTTGAAGCTCGTGGTGCAAGAGCTGCCAAGAAGAACATGTATATATTGCCCGACCTAGCTAGGCACTGGTGACGCTTCTCTACACCTGTCAGGACATTCACTCTCACCGATCATACATCACCGTGCATCAGCTGGTTTACGGTACACATCTGTGATGAACCTGCCCGAGTTACCGTCAAGGAGAACATCGAGGACTGGAATCCTGCCTCCTTCACTTTTCTCAACAGTGAACTTCAAGCCTGAGAATTCCTGTAGCTGGCCACGAAGCCTCTCTAATGTGTCATCACTGTCATCACAGACGAATATGTCGTCGACGTATCTGCAGTAGATACTATGGTTCAGACCTTCCCTCTGCATGATGAACGACTCAACATGAGACACGAATGCCTGGGCGAACAAGACCCCCCAATTGGGACCCCATTGTGTACCATCAACCTGCAGGTAGAGTCGACCCTCTGGGCGCAGGAAAGGAGCTTCAGCGATGCAGATCTTCAGCATATCCCGTAAGATAGTGCGAGGTCCCTTGAGGGGAGGTCATAGTGAAAAGACTTTCAACGTGAAGGGAAGCCATGATCCCATAAGGTTGTGGAATCAGGGTTCTCAATCGACTTGAGAATGGTCCAGGACGGACCGAAACGTCGTCGTCCCTTCACTGTCTAGTGTGTGGTCTGGTCAACATCCCACGGGGTTCTCTCGTTCTCAGAACGTCAATAAATTCGTCGCTAGATTTAAGGGAGAATGTAGTCGTTTCCAATAACAATTGAAAGATTAAGTAATCTAGTGTTTCTTCACCCTCCAGATGGTAGAAAATATTTGCGTAGAATGGAAAATATTAAAAAGAAAATTAAATAATAGTCACAATGCTGTTGTGTTACACGTCATTAAACACAACAGCATTGTGATTATTATTTTTTGGGGGATATTTTCCATTCTAGGCAAATATCTTCTACCATCTGAAGGGTAAACAAACACTGGATCACTTCATCTTTCCATTATTATTGTTCGACGTTTCGTCAGCAATGTGACGTCATCAGGAGTACACTGTTGAACTGACACAGCTATACTGAGCTTACAAGCTCAGTATAGCTGTGTCAGGTAGTTGGATGGTTATCCTACTGAGTGTTAGTTAGGTTATCCTACTGAGTGTTAGTTAGGAGGTTATCCTACTGAGTGTTAGTTAGGAGGTTATCCTACTGAGTGTTAGTTAGGAGGTTATCCTACTGAGTGCCAGTTAGGAGGTTATCCTACTCAGTAAGTAGGATAGGTATGGCGTCTACTATCACTCACAGGATGGTCATGGGGTCCACCACTCCTCACAGCAAGGGTATGGGGTCCACCACCCCTCACAGCAAGGGTATGGGGTCCACCATCCCTCACAGCAAGGGTATGGGGTCCCCCCCCCCCTCCCCTCACAAGATGGGTTATGGGGTTACTCGGGTCCATACGTTTCAGGTTAAGCTAAAAGGTTGAATTCCTTACGGAGTAGTAAATGTAGACAACGGGCTGGAGTATGGGTGAAGAGTCTGCCCCTTATGTTGCAACACCCCGGCTATCCTCGCCCCTTAACACCCCCTCCCCTTCACCCCCCTCCCCTCCCCTCCCCTTCCCTCCCCTCCCCATCCCCCGAGAACTAGACTGGGTCTCGAACTATGACTGGGTCAAACCATTATCGCAGATCTACCTATTTTCCTCTCTCGCAACCTCCCCACTCGGCCCTCTCCCCACAACATTCCCCCCCATTCTTCTTTCCCATTTCTCACTTGCCTTCTCATCCCTCTGCATCCCTCACAATTCTCTACCATCCCCCCCCCCCCACCATTCCCTCCCCACTCCCTAATCGCATCAAACTGCCCATTTGACCCTGTTGATCAGGACTAAGATGCTCCCCATTGAGGGAGTGCGCGCGCTGCAGACCAGGAAGGATTAAGGGAGATTAGGGAGATTTGAGGCCCTACTCCTACCCATCTGTTCAGGGCCAGGACATGGAAGGAGAAGGGCGTGGGGGGGGAGGGAAGGAGGGAAGGGGGGGGGGAGATTGGGTAGTTGAGGGGGTCGCTTGGCCGGGGAGAAGACCGTTCAGAAAGTAAGGGCGTGACGGAGGAGTCTGGTCGGGACAAGAGGAAAATGTGGAACTGGAAAAAAAGTATTAGGAACTGATTGGAAAGTATAGCCTTATCCTCGCCTCCACAGCTGTCACCAATCACCAGTCACAGCAGTCACCAATCACCAGTCACCAGTCACAGCAGTCACCAGTCACAGCAGTCACCAGTCACAGCAGCAACCAGTCACAGCAGTAACCAGACACAGCAGTCACCAGTCACAGCAGTCACCATTCACAGCAGTCACCAGTCACAGCAGTCACCAGTCACAGCAGTCACAGCAGTCACCAGTCACAGCAGTCACCAGTCACAGCAGTCACAGCATTCACCAGTCACAGCAGTCACATCAGTCACAGCATTCACCAGTCACAGCAGTCACACCAGTCACAGCAGTCACCAGTCACAGCAGCAACCAGTCACAGCAGTAACCAGACACAGCAGTCACCAGTCACACCAGTCACAGCAGTAACCAGTCATAGCAGTCACCAGTCACAGCAGTAACCAGTCACAGCAGTCACCAGTCACAGCAGTCACCAGTCACAGCAGTAACCAGTCACAGCAGTCACCAGTCATAGCAGTCACCAGTCACATGAGTCACCAGTCACCAGTGTTACGATGATCTCCTTCAAGAGAGATTTGGCCTGCTCTTTCCAATCGTCATGTTACTTCAGTATATCTATAACATCTAGATACTACAAGCAAGTGTTGTACGTATTGAGTAAAATAAGTTTCTGACAAGCATATACGTATCAGACATTCGCTCTCCACCTTCCCCCTCCATCGTCGCCGATCACCAAACCACCACTTCCAGCCAGCCCGCTCCTGATTGGTGAATCGACGTCTGCACCTCTGCACCTCAGCGCCATCTACCTAGCCGATGTCTGCGCCTGCACCAGCCATTGGAGTTAGAATATCCTGTGCTCTCTAGCTGAAACAACCGACTGATATACGCTCTGTTTATTAGTGGATGTTCTCAGCCAGCGCTTTATTCTCAGCACCTGTTAATTTATTTCTTTTCTTTATTTATTTGTAGAGTAACGTCACCACTGTTCTTATTTTTATGTTATTTTTTGACTTTATAATCTTGTTCGTTTGCACTGTACATAGCCAAGGGATTATCTTTGTTCATATTTTCAAGTTAATTAAAGTTTCATTGTTCATACTATTTGTTTTGCGTGTTTTCCCTTACTTTACCACAGAAGACAACAGCCAAGCAGCCAACTTTTTTTTTGTAAATGGGATTGGCATTGACACCAGCCATTAAGAGGACTGCCGAACATCTACACTTTTTTTTCCCATCACAGCAGTCACCAGTCACACCAGTCACACCAGTCACTCCTTATTCACTGGCCACTCAGCCACAGGTGTACAAGACAGATGTGTGTACAGGTGTGGCCGACCTACATCACAGCCTGAAGCAACAAGTCCCCCACCAGTAGCAGCTGTGCCCTCGGTCCTACACTGAAAATCTACAAAGGAATTAACGCCACAAAGAGATGCCTTGTTGATAAGCAATTTAAATTCTGTCGAAATCAGATCCCAGTTGTCTGAAGCCCGTAATCACAGTTAGCTTGATCCAGGCCGACCCGAGAATCTGTTGATGATATCTACTCCAAAAGGCTGCCTTTATTTCTATAAATGTTATGTTTACAAATATACAATTGTATATTATTGATGTTCCTTGTTAAAGTACGTCAACCAATTGTCAACAATTTGTATTAAAAATACACAAAGTGGTGTATATTAATTTACGAAAAAGTTGATGATTTTAAATTGCTCTAAAGAGGAGTGGAAGTACTGGGTAGGAGAAACAATTGATGGGATAGATTAAATAGATGAGTGAGGATAGAGAAGTTTTTTTTGTTTTTAACACGTGAGGAAAGTAGTAGCTGACTTCTGACTCCTGTTAGCGACCTGGGAACGTTCACTTGGCATAGCTGGGAACGTTCACTTGGCATAGCTGAGAACGTTCACTTGGCATACCTGGGAACGTTCACTTGGCATAGCTGAGAACGTTCGCTTGCCATAGATGAGAACGTTCACTTGACATAGCTGAGAACGTTCGCTTGCCATAGATGAGAACGTTCACTTGGTATAGCTGGGAACGTTCTCCTGCCACAGCTCAGGGTAAACTTTACCCTGGATTATACAACCCGCCAGTCGGTTTACAAACAGGTTAACAATTACTGCTGTGTGAAAAGGGGCAAACAATTAAGGATTGGTGCCCAGTCACTCCTCCTTAATCAGGCTCAAACCTGGACGAATTAAAGAGCTCGCAAGACTTGGAGCAAGTGTGTTACCACTATGCCACCAAGACCCCTGGTTTGTTGGTGTTGGAGGGTGTGTGGAGTGTTGGAGGGTGTGTGGGAGTGTTGGAGGGTGTGTGGGAGTGTTGGAGGGTGTGTGGGAGTGTTGGAGGGAGTGTGAGAGTGTTGGAGGGTGTGTGGGAGTGTTGGAGGGTGTGTGGGAGTGTTGGAGGGTGTGTGGGAGTGTTGGAGGGAGTGTGAGAGTGTTGGAGGGAGTGTGAGAGTGTTGGAGGGTGTGTTGGAGGGTGTGTGGGAGTGTTGGAGGGTGTGTGGGAGTGTTGGAGGGTGTGTGGGAGTGTTGGAGGGAGTGTGGGAGTGTTGGAGGGAGTGTGGGAGTGTTGGAGGGTGTGTGGGAGTGTTGGAGGGTGTGTGTGTGTGTGTGGTGTGGGAGTGTTGGAGGGTGTGTGTGTATGGGAGTGTTGGAGGGTGTGTGGGAGTGTTGGAGGGTGTGTGTGTGTGTGGGAGTGTTGGAGGGTGTGTGTGTATGGGAGTGTTGGAGGGTGTGTAGGAGTGTTGGAGGGTGTGTGGGAGTGTTGGAGGGTGTGTGTGTGTGGGGAGTGTTGGAGGGTGTGTGTGTATGGGAGTGTTGGAGGGTGTAGGAGTATTGGAGGGTGTAGTATGAGTATTGGAGGGTGTGTGGGAGTATGGAGGGTGTGGGAGTGTTGGAGGGTGTGTGGGAGTGTTGGAGGGTGTGTGGGAGTGTTGGAGAGTGTGTGTGTG
>WNGS01158384.1:0-11334 GCA_020271785.1 Procambarus virginalis
ACTCACCCTCACAGTGTTGACTCACCCTCCAGTGTTGATTCGCCCCCTCAGTGTCGGGTGACTCACCCCCTCAGTGTTGACTCACCCTCCAGTGTTGACTCACTCTCCAGTGTTGACTCACCCCCTCAGTGTTGACTCACCCTCCAGTGTTGACTGATCCTTCAGTGTCGGGTGACTCACCCCCTCAGTGTTGACTCACCCCTCAGTGTTGACTCACCCTCCAGTGTTGACTCACCCCTCAGTGTTGACTCACTCTCCAGTGTTGATTCACCCCCTCGGTGTTGACTGATCCCTCAGTGTTGAGTGATTCACCCCCTCAGTGTTGACTCACCCTCCAGTGTTGACTGATCCCTCAGTGTCGGGTGACTCACCCCCTCAGTGTTGACTCACCCCTCAGTGTTGACTCACCCCTCAGTGTTGACTCACCCCTCAGTGTTGACTTACCCTTCAGTGTTGACTCACCCTCCAGTGTTGACTCACCCCCTCAGTGTTGACTCACCCCCTCAGTGTTGACTCACCCCCTCAGTGTTGACTCACCCTCCAGTGTTGATTCACCCCTCAGAGTTGACTGACTCACCCCTCAGTGTTGACTCAACCCTCAGTGTTGACTCACCTCTCAGTGTTGACTCAACCCTCAGTGTTGACTCACCCCTCAGTGTTGACTGACTCACGCCCTCAGTGTTGACTGAGTCACCCCTCAGTGTTGATTGATTCACCCCTCAGTATTGATTCATCTCTCAGTGTTGACTCACCCTTCAGTGTTGACTCACCCCTCAGTGTTGACTCACCCCTCAGTGCTGACTCAACCCTCAGTGTTGACTCACCCCTCAGTGTTGACTCAACCCTCAGTGTTGACTCACCCCTCTGTTGACTCACCCCTCTGTTAACTCACCCCTCAGTGTTGACTCACCCTTCAGTGTTGACTGACTCACCCCTCAGTGTTGACTCAACCCTCAGTGTTGACTGACTCACCCCTCAGTGTTGACTCACCCCTCAGTGTTGACTGACTCACCCCTCAGTGTTGACTCAACCCTCAGTGTTGACTGACTCACCCCTCAGTGTTGACTCACCCCTCAGTGTTGACTGACTCACCCCTCAGTGTTGACTCAACCCTCAGTGTTGACTCAACCCTCAGTGTTGACTCAACCCTCAGTGCTGATTCACCCCTCAGTGTTGACTGACTCACCCCCTCAGTGTTGACTGACTCACCCGTCAGTGTTGACTGACTCACCCCCTCAGTGTTGACTCACCCCTCATTGTTGACTTAACCCTCAGTGTTGACTGACTCACCCCTCAGTGCTAAGTCACCCCTCAGTGTTGACTCACCTCTCAGTGTTGACTCACCCCTCAGTGTGGACTCACCCTTCAGTGTTGACTCAACCCTCAGTGTTGACTGACTCACCCCTCAGTGCTGACTCACCCCTCAGTGTTGACTCACCCCTCAGTGTTGACTGACTCATCTCTCAGTGTTGACTCAACCCTCAATGTTGAATCACCCCTGAGGGTTGAGTCACCCCTCAGTGTTGACTCACCCCTCAGTGCTGACTCACCCCTCAGTGTTGACTCAACCCTCAGTGTTGACTCACCCCTCAGTGTTGACTCACCCCTCAGTGTTGACTCAACCCTCAGTGTTGACTCACCCCTCAGTGTTGACTCACCCCTCAGTGTTGACTCACCCCTCAGTGCTGACTCACCCCTCAGTGTTGACTCACCCCTCAGAGTTGACTCATCCCTCAGTGTTGACTCACCTCTCAGTGTTGACTGACTCACCCCTCAGTGTTGACTCAACCCTCAGTGTTGACTGACTCACCCCCTCAGTGTTGGCTGACTCACTCCTTCAGTGTTGACTAACTCACCCCTCAGTGTTGACTCACCCCTCAGTGTTGACTGACTCACCCCTCAGTGTTGACTGACTCACCCCTCAGTGTTGATTCACCCCTCAGTGTTGACTGACTCACCCCTCAGTGTTGATTCACCCCTCAGTGTTGACTGACTCACCCCCTCAGAGTTGACTGACTCACCCCTCAGTGTTGACTCAACCCTCAGTGTTGACTCACCCCTCAGTGTTGACTCACCCCTCAGTGTTGACTCACCCCTCAGTGTTGACTCACCCCTCAGTGCTGACTCACCCCTCAGTGTTGACTGACTCACCCCTCAGTGTTGACTGACTCACCCCTCAGTGTTGGCTGACTCACCCCTCAGTGTTGACTCACCCCTCAGTGCTGACTGACTCACCCCTCAGTGTTGACTCACCCCTCAGTGCTGACTGACTCACCCCTCAGTGTTGGCTCACACCCCCCTCAGTGCTGACTGACTCAATCCTCGGTGTTGACTCACCCCCTCAGTGTTGACTGACTCACCCCTCAGTGTTGACTCACCCCCTCAGTGCTGACTGACTCACCCCTCAGTGCTGACTGACTCACCCCCCCAGTGTTGACTCACACTCCCCTCAGTGCTGACTGACTCACCCCTCAGTGTTGACTCACCCCTCAGTGTTGACTCACCCCTCAGTGCTGACTGACTCACCCTCAGTGCTGACTGACTCACCCCTCAGTGCTGACTGACTCACCCCTCAGTGCTGACTGACTCACTCCTCAGTGCTGACTGACTCACCCCTCAGTGCTGACTGACTCACTCCTCAGTGCTGACTGACTCACCCCTCAGTGCTGACTGACTCACCCCTCAGTGCTGACTGACTCACTCCTCAGTGCTGACTGACTCACCCCTCAGTGCTGGTTGACTCACCCCTCAGTGCTGGTTGACTCACCCCCTCAGTGCTGACTGACTCACTCCTCAGTGCTGACTGACTCACCCCCTCAGTGCTGGTTGACTCACCCCTCAGTGCTGGTTGACTCACCCCCTCAGTGCTGACTGACTCACTCCTCAGTGCTGACTGACTCACCCCCTCAGTGCTGGTTGACTCACCCCTCAGTGCTGACTCACCCCGTCAGTGCTGGTTGACTCACCCCCTCAGCGCTGACTCACCCCCTCAGTGCTGACTGACTCACCCCCTCTGTGCTGGTTGACTCACCCCCTCAGCGCTGACTCACCCCCTCAGTGCTGACTGACTCACCATCTTTACTCACAAAACTTCATAAAATAAAATTTAAAATTAAGTTTTCACTTACCAAAAAGAACAAACCCCAGAGGCTCCCAGAGTCTCAATATTCCTCCAGATGTATAACAATCTTGCTAATCCAACAATTGTCTTAATTACATAGTCTTCTCATTTTCAAACTAATGTATTTTATGCCCTTGTTTTAAGACAAGTATATTTCCAATATTGTATAAAATTCAAATTCATTTTGACTATTCTCGTATCAGTCGTGTTTTCCCTTACAGGTTTGTTCTATAATATTTACACTTACAGCTGAAAGTCAATCTGCTCCTACACACTCAAGGACCCTTGTGAGAGTGATCTGTGATTGCCTTGTTACCGCCACAACCTGCCCAGTTGGATCGTTAATTAGTCTATAATTCTCATTCTATGTATGATCATGAATTGCCTGATGACATGTGGTCTAGATCTGAATGGTTAGTTATTTAGTTAAACTTAAAACTAGCTTCGAGCAAATTGCAATGATTCCTATACTTATATATAACCTGTTATACCGTTTGTTTATTTCTTTATTCACTTATACACTATATTTTTATACAAACATCAAGCAGGCATATATATATATATATATATATATATATATATATATATATATATATATATATATATATATATATATATATATATATATAACTGAAAACTCACACCCCAGAAGTGACTCGAACCCATACTGCCAGGAGCAACGCAACTGGTATGTACAGGACGCCTTAATCCACTTGACCATCACGACCAAACATAAGGAAGTGATAGCCGAAGCTATTTGAACCACTTCCCCGCCGGCACTCGGATGGTAATCTTGGGCATAGCATTTATCAAATCACCTCATTCTTTGGGGCACACGTGAGGAACACAAATGCGTGTGTTCCTCACGTGTTGCCCCAAAAAATGAGGTGATTTGATAAAATGCTATGCCCAAGATTACCATCCGAGTGCCGGCGGGGAAGTGTTCAAATAGCTTCGGCTACCACTTCCTTAGTCTGGTCGTGATGGTCAAGTGGATTAAGGCGTCCTGTACATACAGTTGCGTTGCTCCTGGCAGTATGGGTTCGAGTCACTTCTGGGGTGTGAGTTTTCAGTTGCATATAGTCCTGGGGACCATTCAGGCTTGTTGCATACACGCACACACNATATATATATATATATATATAATATTATATATATATATATATATATATATATATATATATATATATATATGTCGTACCTAGTAGCCAGAACTCACTTTTTGGCCTACTATGCAAGGCCCGATTTGCCTAATAAGCCAAGTTTTCCTGAATTAATATATTTTCTCTAATTTTTTTCTTATGAAAGATAAAGCTACCCATTTCATTATGTATGAGGTCAATTTTTTTTCATTGGAGTTAAAATTAACGTAGATATATGACCGAACCTAACCAACCCTACCTAACCTAACCTAACCTATCTTTATAGGTTAGGTTAGGTTAGGTAGCCGAAAAAGTTAGGTTAGGTTAGGTTAGGTAGGTTAGGTAGTCGAAAAACAATTAATTCGTGAAATCTTGGCCTATTAGGCAAATCGGGCCTTGCATAGTAGGCTGACAAGTGCGTTCTGGCTATTAGGTACGACATATATATATATATATATATATATATATATATATATATATATAATATATATATATATATATATATATATATTATTAAATATGACCGAAAAAGTAAGATTAATAATTCTAACACGAATTTTCTCAATTTTCCTTATGTTTGTTTTTACTGATGACGGTAAATAAAAATCAATTCTCCAAAATTCATTCTTTATTTCTTAGTCTGACGCGACACTTGAGCGCGTTTCGTAAAACTTATTGCATTTTCAAAGACTTTAGTTACACACACACAGAACAACTATAACTGAACAGAGTTTAAATACCTGCATTTGGGTGAGGTGACATGTTACAATGGTTTGGGGTGAGGTGAGAACAAACACAGAACACAAACAATGGGTATAAGGGAAGAATAGATCTGTAACTGCAGAAGGCCTATTGGCCCGTATTTCTTGATGTTTCTATATTGGAGCGGAGTCTTGAAGTGGGTAGAATATAGTAGTGCGTTAATTGGCTGTTGATTGCTGGTGTTGACTTCTTGATGTGTAGTGCCTCGCAGATGTCAAGCCGCCTGTTGTCGCTGTATCTATCAATGATTTCTGTGTTGTTTGTTAAGATTTCTCTGGTGATGGTTTGGTTGTGGGAAGAGATTATATGTTCCTTGATAGAGCCCTGTTGCTTATGCATCGTTAATCGCCTGGAAAGAGATGTTGTTGTCTTGCCTATATATTGAGTTCTTTGGGGCTTACAGTCCCCAAGTGGGCATTTGAAGGCATAGACGACATTGGTCTCTTTCAAAGCGTTCTGCTTTGTGTCTGGAGAGTTTCTCATGAGTTCATGAGTAGGTTGGCAGTTTTCTTGGTTTTATAGTAAATCGTCAATTGTATCTTCTGATTTTTGTCTGTAGGGATAACGTTTCTATTAACAATATCTTTCAGGACCCTTTCCTCCGTTTTATGAGCTGTGGAGAAGAAGTTCCTGTAAAATAGTCTAATAGGGGGTATAGGTGTTGTGTTAGTTGTATCTTCAGAGGTTGCATGGCGTTTCACTTTCCTTCTTATGATGTCTTCAATGAAACCATTGGAGAAGCCGTTGTTGACTAGGACCTGCCTTACTCTACAGAGTTCTTCGTCGACTTGCTTCCATTCTGAGCTGTGGCTGAGAGCACGGTCGACATAAGCGTTAACAACACTCCTCTTGTACCTGTCTGGGCAGTCACTGTTGGCATTGAGGCACATTCCTATGTTTGTTTCCTTAGTGTAGACTGTAGTGTGGAAACCTCCGCTCCTTTCCATGACTGTTACATCTAGAAAGGGCAGCTTCCCATCCTTCTCCATCTCGTAAGTGAAACGTAACACAGAATTCTGCTCAAACGCTTCTTTCAGCTCCTGCAGATGTCTGACATCAGGTACCTGTGTAAAAATGTCGTCAACATACCTGCAGTATATGGCCGGTTTCAAGTTCAAGTCGACTAAGACTTTTTCCTCAATAGTACCCATGTAGAAGTTTGCAAACAGGACGCCTAGGGGAGAACCCATAGCGACCCCATCTACTTGCTTATACATGTGCCCATCCGGGCTCAAGAAGGGTGCCTCCTTAGTACAAGCTTGGAGTAGTTTCCTCAGGATATTTTCTGGCATGTCAAGGGGAGTACATGCCGGGTCTCGATACACTCGGTCCATTATCATCCCGATTGTTTCATCCACAGGTACGTTGGTGATAATCCGAAGGAATTTGTTGACTTACTGCGGGGAACACGGGCTACAGGGATAAGAGCCTCGTTGGACGTAGAATCACTGTTCACCAACGTACCTGTGGATGAAACAATCGGGATGATAATGGACCGAGTGTATCGAGACCCGCCTGTACTCCCCTTGACATGCCAGAAAATATCCTGAGGAAACTACTCCAAGCTTGTACTAAGGAGGCACCCTTCTTGAGCCCGGTTGGGCACATGTATAAGCAAGTAGATGGGTCGCTATGGGTTCTCCCCTAGGCGTCCTGTTTGCAAACTTCTACATGGGTACTATTGAGGAAAAAGTCTTAGTCGACTTGAACTTGAAACCGGCCATATACTGCAGGTATGTTGACGACATTTTTACACAGGTACCTGATGTCAGACATCTGCAGGAGCTGAAAGAAGCGTTTGAGCAGAATTCTGTGTTACGTTTCACTTACGAGATGGAGAAGGATGGGAAGCTGCCCTTTCTAGATGTAACAGTCATGGAAAGGAGCGGAGGTTTCCACACTACAGTCTACACTAAGGAAACAAACATAGGAATGTGCCTAAATGCCAACAGTGACTGCCCAGATAGGTACAAGAGGAGTGTTGTTAACGCTTATGTCGACCGTGCTCTCAGCCACAGCTCAGAATGGAAGCAAGTCGACGAAGAACTCTGTAGAGTAAGGCAGGTCCTAGTCAACAACGGCTTCTCCAATGGTTTCATTGAAGACATCATAAGAAGGAAAGTGAAACGCCATGCAACCTCTGAAGATACAACTAACACAACACCTATACCCCCTATTAGACTATTTTACAGGAACTTCTTCTCCACAGCTCATAAAACGGAGGAAAGGGTCCTGAAAGATATTGTTAATAGAAACGTTATCCCTACAGACAAAAATCAGAAGATACAATTGACGATTTACTATAAAACCAAGAAAACTGCCAACCTACTCATGAGAAACTCTCCAGACACAAAGCAGAACGCTTTGAAAGAGACCAATGTCGTCTATGCCTTCAAATGCCCACTTGGGGACTGTAAGCCCCAAAGAACTCAATATATAGGCAAGACAACAACATCTCTTTCCAGGCGATTAACGATGCATAAGCAACAGGGCTCTATCAAGGAACATATAATCTCTTCCCACAACCAAACCATCACCAGAGAAATCTTAACAAACAACACAGAAATCATTGATAGATACAGCGACAACAGGCGGCTTGACATCTGCGAGGCACTACACATCAAGAAGTCAACACCAGCAATCAACAGCCAATTAACGCACTACTATATTCTACCCACTTCAAGACTCCGCTCCAATATAGAAACATCAAGAAATACGGGCCAATAGGCCTTCTGCAGTTACAGATCTATTCTTCCCTTATACCCATTGTTTCGTGTTCTGTGTTTGTTCTCACCTCACCCCAAACCATTGTAACATGTCACCTCACCCAAATGCAGGTATTTAAACTCTGTTCAGTTATAGTTGTTCTGTGTGTGTGTAACTAAAGTCTTTGAAAATGTAATAAGTTTTACGAAACGCGCTCAAGTGTCGCGTCAGACTAAGAAATAAAGAATGAATTTTGGAGAATTGATTTTAATTTACCGTCATCAGTAAAAACAAACATAAGGAAAATTGAGAAAATTCGTGTTAGAATTATTAATCTTACTTTTTCGGTCATATTTAATAACATATGTCTACAGGAAAGACTGCTACCAAAATATACTAATATATATATATATATACGTCACTGGAAGACATGACAGTTAGGGGAAACATGATCACCATATACAAGATTCTCAATGGAATTGATAGGGGGAGACAAAGACAATTTATTTAACACAAGGGGACACAGGCGGAAACTGAGTGCCCAAATGAGCCATAGAGACACTAGAAAGAATTTTTTAGTGTCAGAGTAGTTAATAAATCTAATGCATTAGGCAGTGATGTGGTGGAGGCTGACTCCATACACAGTTTCAAGTGTAGATATGATAGAGCCCAATAGGCTCAGGAACCTGTACACCAGTTGATTGACGGTCGAGAGGCGGGACCAAAGAGCCAGAGCTCAATCCCCGCTAGCACAACTAGATGAGTACATACATAAATACATATATACATACATATATGTGGGTGTACTTTCCTCAGCCAACTTACGGGTAGTAAACTCGATCCTGTAATCATCTTTATATATACGTAACCCTTATTTAAATCCGAATTTAGTAATCGTTACTCTCGTATCCGATCTTGAGATTAACGGTTTCTTACAGAGCCGATGTTTAATACCTCCTCTTGCATGCTATCCTAAACGTCGTCTGCGGTGTTCATATGCGTTTCTCTTTTACCCGAATTTCAAAATATAATTCAGCATAGGCAAATGATTGTTATCTTCTTTATGGCGGCTGAGTGTTCCGTTAACCGGATATTCATAATAATCACCCAGGTTTGTCCGACATTTAATGCTTGCTTAGTGTTTAAAGTACCTCAAATTATCCTTAACCGAATGATAATTAACCGCCTTTCCCTAAACCGAAAATTCACGTTCACACCCAACGTTTATTCCGACATTTAATGTTTGCTTGTTGTTTAAGCTCTCAAAACTGTCTTTTTTGTGCCGAATTATAAATAAGCGCCTATTCCTTATATCCGGATTCACGGTAATAACCTCTCGCTTATCCGACATTTCAGGACGCGTCAGCTTTCGTGCGGGGAGTTAGTGGGGCGCGTGACGGAAGTTTAACTGTAGGTGTCCAGCCGCCACCTCTGCATGAGTTACCGCTTGATTCTCTAGCTCAGCCTCCGTTCTCTTAGGGGGGTTAGTCCTCGAGAGAAAACGGGTTCTTGATCATTCGCAGTTCTCATTGGCTATCTAGATGCAGTTCAAATGTCTGGAGGTCCAGGATACGCCAATTGCGCCCTGGAGGGGTAAAATGGTGCTTGCCAATTGGCTACAGACGGTTCCACTAAGGCTCTCATTGATTGGCTAGGAAAGGCTTCACTATTAATGGTTCTTGCTGATTGGCTCAGATGTCAACAGCTGTTTTATATATATATTATATATATATATATATATATATATATATATATATATATATATATACAAGAAGGTACATTGGGATATAAAACTTTTATAGTAATTACAGTAGTATAGTTTTCTGTGTTTTAAAGTAAATCTGATTGACCGGTTCCTATAACCGTCCAATATATTATAACTTGTACAATGGCTAGCAATGACCTATCATAAGTGTACAGAGACTGCTATTAGGGGAAAAAACACCTCTCATAGGTATTAACTGTGTCATAATTGGTTGAAATACTCATATGGTAGAGCATTTCAAATGTTTTTAAAGCATCATGGGTAGAAAAAGACTATTTTTGCACCAGTTAATCATATATCATGACCTAATTGGACCTCTTCCTGAAAAAAATGTATGGCCCTTGTGCCCTAATGTAAGAAATATTGACTCTATTCACCACCCTCCCCCTACCCCCCCAAAAAATCACGTTTTCTCTTATTAAAATTCTAAAAGGCATTGTAATAGAAGTAATTATAATAAATACTTAAATACATTAATCCATGAGGCTAAACTGGGCCTAAATAATCGAAATCTCAAGCCTAACATACAGTCTCTTAGGCCTAATTTAATTCATACATGTATTCAACTAGGCCTAGAGAGAAAAAAAATATATATAGAGCCAAGGAGGTAATTATTTCATCAATTGTAACGAGGCAATTAGAGACGCCTGCTTGTTAAGCCAGCGGAGGTACTGAGCAAGTGATCAAGAACTTTCTTCTCATCTTCATCTTCACAACTGTTTAAGTTTGCCCGTCAATTACAATTTTGCATGATGCTTCCGTTTTCTATTAGATGCCAAGAAATTTAGTTTATCATTGGATTTTAAACAAAATATATATATTATTCACAATACACTGTGTGTTTAATTACACTGTTACATGTTGCTTCAGTGTTGCTGCTCAACTGATAACCTTACTCACCCCTCCCCCCCTTCCTTCAGTGTTGAGTATCTGACTCATCCACTCAGTATTGACTCATCTCCTCAAGTGTTTACTCACCCCTCAGTGTTGACTCACTCCCTCAGTGTTGACTCATCCCTTCAGTGTTGACTCACCCCCTCAGTGTTGACACATCCCCTCAGTGTTGACTCACCCCCTCAGTGTTGACTCACCCCTCAGTGTTGACTCATCCCCTCAGTGTTGACTCACCCCCTCAGTGTTGACACATCCCTCAGTGTTGACTCACCCCTCAGTGTTGACCCACCCCTCAGTGTTGACTCACCCCCTCAGTGTTGACTCACCCCTCTGTTGACTCACCCCTCAGTGCTGACTCATCCCCTCAGTGTTGACTCACCCCACAGTGTTGACTCACCCCTCAGTGTTGACTCACCCCCTCAGTGTTGACTCACCCCTCTGTTGACTCACCCCCTCAGTGTTGACTCACCCCCTCAGTGTTGATTCACCCCTCAGTGTTGACTCATCCTCAGTGTTGACTCACCCCCTCAGTGTTGACTCATCCCTCAGTGTTGACTCACCCCTCAGTGTTGACTCACCCCTCAGTGTTGACTCATCCCTCAGTGTTGACTCACCCCCTCAGTGTTGACTCATCCCTCAGTGTTGACTCACCCCCTCAGTGTTGACTCACCCCTCAGTGTTGACTCACCCCTCAGTGTTGACTCATCTCCTCAGTGTTGACTCACCCCTCAGTGTTGACTCATCTCCTCAGTGTTGACTCACCCCTCAGTGTTGACTCATCTCCTCTATGTTGACTCACCCCTCAGTGTTGACTCATCGCTCAGTGTTGACTCACCCCATCAGTGTTGACTCATCTCAGTGTTGACTCACCCCTCAGTGTTGACTCATCCCTCAGTGTTGACTCACCCCTCAGTGTTGACTCATCTCCTCAGTGTTCACTCACC
>WNGS01158385.1:0-12013 GCA_020271785.1 Procambarus virginalis
CATGACGCTTCTTGTCCTCCCTACGCTTGTTGTCCTCCCTGACGCTTGTTGTCCTCCCTACGCTTCTTGTCCCCCTGACGCTTCTTGTCCTCCCTGACGCTTCTTGTCCTCCTGACGCTTTTGTCCCCCTGACGCTTCTTGTCCTCCCTGACGCTTTTGTCCTCCCTGACGCTTCTTGTCCTCCCTGCCGTCTGTTCTTGTCCTCCCTGACGCTTCTTGTCCTCCCTGCCCTTGTTGTCCTCCCTGACGCTTGTTGTCCTCCCTGACGCTTCTTGTCCTCCATGACGCTTGTTGTCCTCCTGACGCTTCTTGTCCTCCCTGACGCTTGTTGTCCTCTTTGTTGTCCTCCCTGACGCTTCTTGTCCCTCCTGACGCTTCTTGTCCCCCCTGACGCTTGTTGTCCTCCCTGACTGCTCTGACTTCTTGTCCTCCTGACACTTCTTGTCCTCCCTGACGCTTGTTGTCCTCCCTGACGCTTTTGTCCTCCCTGCACGCTTCTTGTCCTCCCTGACGCTTGTTGTCCTCCTTGACCCTTGTTGTCCTCCTGACGCTTGTTGTCCTCCCTGACGCTTGTTGTCCTCCTGACGACTTGTTGCTTGTTGTCCTCCCTGACGCTTGTTGTCCTCCCTGACGCTTCTTGTCCTCCCTGACGCTTCTTGTCCTCCCTGACGCTCTTGTCCTCTTGACGCTTGTTGTCCTCCCTAGACGCTTGTTGTCCTCCCTGACGCTTGTTGTCCTCCCTGACGCTTCTTGTCCTCCCTGACGCTTCTTGTCCTCCCTGACGCTTCTTGTCCTCCCTGACGCTTCTTGTTCTCCCTGACGCTTCTTGTCCTCCCTGAGCTTCTTGTCCTCCCTGACGCTTATTGTCCTCCTGTGCTTGTTGTCCTCCCTGACGCTTTGTTGTCCTCCCTGACGCTTGTGTCCTCCCTGACGCTTGTTGTCCTCCATGACGCTTGTTGTCCTTTCCCTGACGCTTGTTGCCTCCTCTCTGACGCTTGTTGTCCTCCCTGACGCTTGTTGTCCTACCTTGTTGTCCTCCTGACGCTTGTTGTCCTCCTTGTCCTCCCTGACGCCTGTTGTCCTCCTTGTTGTCCTCCCTGAGCTTGTTGTCCTCCCTGACGCTTGGTTGTCCTCCCTGACGCTTGTTGTCCTCCCTGAGCTTGTTGTCTCCCTGACGCTTCTTGTCCTCCACTGAGCTTGTTGTCCTCCCTGACGCTTGCTTGTCCTCCCTGACGCTTGTTGTCCTCCCTACGCTTGTTGTCCTTCCCTGACGCTTTTGTCCTCCCTGACTGTTGTCCTTCTGTTGTCCTCCCTGACGCTTGCTTGTCCTCCCTGACGCTTTGTTCCTCCTTGTTGTCCTCCCTGACGCTTGTTGTCCTCCCTGACGCTTTTGTCCTCCCTGACGCTTGTTGTCCTCCCTGACGCTGTTGTCCTCCCTGACGCTTGTTGTCTCCCTGACGCTTGTTGTCCTCCCTGACGCTTCTGTCCTCCCTGACGCTTGTCCTTTGTCCTCCCTGACGCTTGTTGTCCTCCCTGACGTTGTTGTCCTCCCTGACGCTTGTTGTCCTCCATGACGCTTTTGTCCTCCCTGACGCTTCTTGTCCTCCCTGACGCTTCTTGTCCTCCCTGACGCTTGTTGTCCTCCCTGACGCTTTTGTCCTCATGACGCTTGTTGTCCTCCCTGACGTTTCCTAGCTTCTTGTCCTCCCTGACGCTTGTTGTCCTCCATGACGCTTGTTGTCCTCCTGACGCTTCTTGTCCTCCTGACGCTTGTTGTCCTCCCTGACGCTTCTTGTCCTCCTTTTGTCTCCCTGACGCTTGTTGTCCTCCCTGACGCTTGTTGTCCTCCTGACGCTTGTTGTCCTCATGACGCTTGTTGTCCTCCCTGACGCTTGTTTCCTCCAGCTTGTTGTCCTCCCTGACGCTTGTTGTCCTCCCTGACGCTTGTTGTCCTTTTGTCCTCCCTGACGCTTGTTGTCCTCCTGACGCTTGCTTGTCCTCCCTGACGCTTGTTGTCCTCCCTGACGCTTCTTGTCCTCCCTGACGCTTGTTTGTCCTCCATGACGCTTGTTGTCCTCCCTGACGCTTGTTGTTCTCTCCCTGACGCTTTTGTCCTCCTTGATTGTCCTCCCTGACGCTTGTTGTCCTCCCTGACGCTTTTGTCCTCTTGACGCTTGTTGTCCTCCCTGAACGCTTGTTGTCCTCCCTGACGCTTCTTGTCCTCCCTGACTGCTTCTGTTGTCCTCCCTGACGCTTCTTGTCCTCCCTGCGCTTCTTGTCCTCCCTGACGCCTTCTTGTCCTCCCTGACCGCTTGTTGTCCTCCCTGACGCTTTTGTCTCCCTGACGCTTTTGTCCTCCCTGACGCTTGTTGTCCTCCATGACGCTTGTTGTCCTCCACTGTACGCTTGTTGTCCTCCCTGACGCTTCTTGTCCTCCCTCACGCTTCTTGTCCTCCCTCGACGCTTCTTGTCCTCCCTGCTCCGCTTGTTGTCCTCCTGTGTCCCCCTGACGCTTCTTGTCCTCCCTGACGCTTGTTGTCCTCCCTGACGCTTGTTGTCCTCCCTACGCTTGTTGTCCTCCATGACCTTGTTGTCCTCCCTAACGCTTGTTGTCCTCTCCTGACACTTGTTGTCCTCCCTAGACGCTTGTTGTCCTCCCTGACGCCTTGTTGTCCTCCCTGACGCTTGTTGTCCTCCCTGACGCTTTTGTCCTCCCTGACGCTTGTTGTCCTCCTTTGACGCTTGTTGTCCTCCCTGACGCTTGTTGTCCTCCATGACGCTTGTTGTCCTCCCTGACGCTTCTTGTCCTCCCTGACGCTTGTTGTCCTCCCTGACGCTTCTTGTCCTCCCTGACGCTTGTTGTCCTCCCTGACGCTTGTTGTCCTCCCTGACGCTTGTTGTCCTCCATGACGCTTGTTGTCCTCCCTGACGCTTGTTGTCCTCCTGACGCTTGTTGTCCTCCCTGACGCTTGTTGTCCTCCCTGACGCTTGTTGTCCTCCCTGACGCTTCTTGTCCTCCATGACGCTTGTTGTCCTCCCTGACGCTTCTTGTCCTCCCTGACGCTTGTTGTCCTCCTGACGCTTCTTGTCCTCCCTGACGCTTGTTGTCCTCCCTGACGCTTCTGTTGTCCCCTGACGCTTGTTGTCCTCCCTGACGCTTCTTGTCCTCCCTGACGCTTGTTGTCCTCCATGACGCTTGTTGTCCTCCCTGACGCTTGTTGTCCTCCCTGACGCTTGTTGTCCTCCCTGACGCTTGTTGTCCTCCCTGACGCTTGTTGTCCTTGTTGTCCTCCCTGACGCTTGTTGTCCTTGTTGTCCTCCCTGACGCTTGTTGTCCTCCCTGACGCTTGTTGTCCTCCTGTTGTCCTCCCTGACGCTTGTTGTCCTCCCTGACGCTTGTTGTCCTCCCTGACGCTTGTTGTCCTCCCTGACGCTTGTTGTCCTTGTTGTCCTCCCTGACGCTTGTTGTCCTCCTTGTTGTCCTCCCTGACGCTTGTTGTCCTCCTTGTTGTCCTCCCTGACGCTTGTTGTCCTCCCTGACGCTTGTTGTCCTCCCTGACGCTTGTTGTCCTCCCTGACGCTTGTTGTCCTCCCTGACGCTTGTTGTCCTCCCTGACGCTTGTTCCTTGTTGTCCTCCCTGACGCTTGTTGTCCTTGTTGTCCTCCCTGACGCTTGTTGTCCTCCCTGACGCTTGTTGTCCTCCCTGACGCTTGTTGTCCTCCCTGACGCTTGTTGTCCTCCCTGACGCTTGTTGTCCTCCCTGACGCTTGTTGTCCTCCCTGACGCTTGTTGTCCTCCCTGACGCTTGTTGTCCTCCCTGACGCTTGTTGTCCTCCATGACGCTTGTTGTCCTCCATGACGCTTGTTGTCCTTGTTGTCCTCCCTGACGCTTCTTGTCCTCCTTGTTGTCCTCCATGACGCTTCTTGTCCTCCTTGTTTTCCCTCCCTGACGCTTGTTGTCCTCCTTGTTGTCCTCCATGACGCTTGTTGTCCTCCCTGACGCTTGTTGTCCTCCTTGTTGTCCTCCCTGACGCTTGTTGTCCTCCCTGACGCTTGTTGTCCTCCCTGACGCTTGTTGTCCTCCTTGTTGTCCTCCCTGACGCTTGTTGTCCTCCATGACGCTTGTTGTCCTCCCTGACGCTTGTTGTCCTCTTTGTTGTCCTCCTTGTTGTCCTCCCTGACGCTTGTTGTCCTCCTTGTTGTCCTCCCTGACGCTTGTTGTCCTCCTTGTTGTCCTCCCTGACGCTTGTTGTCCTCCCTGACGCTTGTTGTCCTCCCTGACGCTTGTTGTCCTCCTTGTTGTCCTCCCTGACGCTTGTTGTCCTCCCTGACGCTTGTTGTCCTCCCTGACGCTTGTTGTCCTCCCTGACGCTTGTTTGTCCTCCTTGTTGTCCTCCCTGACGCTTGTTGTCCTCCTGACGCTTGTTGTCCTCCCTGACGCTTCTTGTCCTCCTTGTTGTCCTCCCTGACGCTTGTTGTCCTCCCTGACGCTTGTTGTCCTCCCTGACGCTTGTTGTCCTCCCTGACGCTTGTTGTCCTCCTTGTTGTCCTCCCTGACGCTTGTTGTCCTCCCTGACGCTTGTTGTCCTCCTTGTTGTCCTCCCTGACGCTTGTTGTCCTCCCTGACGCTTGTTGTCCTCCTTGTTGTCCTCCCTGACGCTTGTTGTCCTCCCTGACGCTTGTTGTCCTCCTTGTTGTCCTCCCTGACGCTTGTTGTCCTCCTTGTTGTCCTCCCTGACGCTTGTTGTCCTCCTTGTTGTCCTCCCTGACGCTTGTTGTCCTCCTTATTGTCCTCCCTGACGCTTGTTGTCCTCCTTGTTGTCCTCCCTGACGCTTGTTGTCCTCCTTGTTGTCCTTCCCTGACGCTTGTTGTCCTCCTTGTTGTCCTCCCTGACGCTTGTTGTCCTCCCTGACGCTTGTCCTCCCTGACGCTTGTTGTCCTCCCTGACGCTTGTTGTCCTCCCTGACGCTTGTTGTCCTCCAGGACACTAGCCTCTCCTGCCTTCTTGTCCTCCCTGACACTAGCCACTCCTGCCTTCTTGTCCTCCCTGACACTAGCCTCTCCTGCCTTCTTGTCCTCCCTGACACTAGCCTCGCCTGCCTTCTTGTCCTCCCTGACACTAGCCTCTCCTGCCTTCTTGTCCTCCCCGACACTAGCCACTCCTGCCTTCTTGTCCTCCCTGACACTAGCCTCGCCTGCCTTCTTGTCCTCCCCGACACTAGCCTCGCCTGCCTTCTTGTCCTCCCCGACACTAGCCTCTCCTGCCTTCTTGTCCTCCCTGACACTAGCCTCTCCTGCCTTCTTGTCCTCCCTGACACTAGCCGCTCCTGCCTTCTTGTCCTCCCTGACACTAGCCTCTCCTGCCTTCTTGTCCTCCCCGACACTAGCCACTCCTGCCTTCTTGTCCTCCCTGACACTAGCCTCTCCTGCCTTCTTGTCCTCCCTGACACTAGCCGCTCCTGCCTTCTTGTCCTCCCCGACACTAGCCTCTCCTGCCTTCTTGTCCTCCCTGACACTAGCCTCTCCTGCCTTCTTGTCCTCCCTGACACTAGCCTCTCCTGCCTTCTTGTCCTCCCTGACACTAGCCTCTCCTGCCTTCTTGTCCTCCCTGACACTAGCCACTCCTGCCTTCTATTCCCATGGCTAGCCCCGAGGCCAGGTCGGACTCCAACAGCTTGGTCCACCAGCCTGTTGCTTGGAGCGGCCCGCAAGTTCACATTTCCACTACAACTGGTTGGTCCGGCACTTCTTGCAGAAAACTGTCCAGTTTTTCTTGAAAATTTAAGTTTTTGTTCCAGCAATATTTCTTATAGTCGCTGGGAGGGTGTTGAACAACCGCGGACCTCTGATGTTTATACAGTGTTCTCTGATTGTGCCTATGGCACCCCTGCTCTTCACTGGTTCTATTCTGCATTTTCTTCCATATCGTTCACTCCAGTACGTTGTTATTTTTACTGTGTAGATTTGGTACTTGGCCCTCCAGTATTTTCCATGTGTATATTATTGGTATCTCTCTCGTCTCCTTTCTAGTGAGTACATTTGGAGAGCTTTGAGACGATCCCAATAATTTAGGTGTTTTATCTCGTCTATGCGTGCCGTATATGTTCTCTGTATTCCCTCTATTTCAGCAATCTCTCCTGCTCTGAAGGGGGAAGTGAGTACTGAGCAGTACTCAAGACGGGACAGCACAAGTGACTTGAAGAGTACAACCATTGTGATGGGATCCCTGGATTTGAAAGTTCTCGTAATCCATCCGATCATTTTTCTGGCTGACGCAATATTTGCTTGGTTATGCTCCCTAAACGTTAGGTCGTCAGACATTATTATTCCCAAATCCTTGACATGCTGTTTTTCTACTATGGGAGATTTGATTGTGTTTTGTACCCTGTATTATGTTAAGGTCCTCATTTTACCGTACCTGAGTACCTGAAATTTATCACTGTTAAACATCATATTATTTTCTGCTGCCCAGTCGAAAACTTTATTAATATCTGTTTGTAGTTTTTAAATGTCTTTAAGAAAAGAAATTTTCATGATGATTTTTGTCTCTTGTCTCTTCAAATGATGACACGAAGCTGTGACTTGTATTTTTGTCTATATCTGATATGACGAGAATAAGGAACAGTAGCGGTGCAAGGACTGTACCTTGAGGTACAGAGCTTTTAACTGCGCTTGGACTCGATTTGATTTGATTGACTGTTACTCTCTGTGTTCTGTTTGACAGAAAATTTAATATCCATCATCCTACTTTCCTGTTATTCCTATCAATCTCTTTTTCTGTGCAATCACGCCATGGTCACATTTATCAAATGCCTTTACAAATTCTGTGTATATCACATCAGCATTCTGTTTTTCTTCTAATGCCTCAGTGACTTTGTCGTAGTGCTCAAGTAGCTGTGAGAGGCACGATCTTCCCGCTCGAAATCCATGTTGGCCAGGGTTGTGAAGGTCATTGGTCTCCATGTTGGCCAGGGTTGTGGAGGTCATTGGTCTCCATGTTGGCCTGGGTTGTGAAGGTCATTGGTCTCCATGTTGGCCTGGGTTGTGAAGGTCATTGGTCTCCATGTTGGCCAGGGTTGTGGAGGTCATTGGTCTCCATGTTGGCCAGGGTTGTGGAGGTCATTGGTCTCCATGTTGGCCTGGGTTGTGGAGGTCATTGGTCTCCATGTTGGCCAGGGTTGTGGAGGTCATTGGTCTCCATGTTGGCCAGGGTTGTGGAGGTCATTGGTCTCCATGTTGGCCTGGGTTGTGGAGGTCATTGGTCTCCATGTTGGCCAGGGTTGTGGAGGCCATTGGTCTCCATGTTGGCCAGGGTTGTGAAGGTCATTGGTCTCCATGTTGGCCAGGGTTGTGAAGGTCATTGGTCTCCATGTTGGCCAGGGTTGTGAAGGTCATTGGTCTCCATGTTGGCCAGGGTTGTGAAGGTCATTGGTCTCCATGTTGGCCAGGGTTGTGGAGGTCATTGGTCTCCATGTTGGCCAGGGTTGTGAAGGTCATTGGTCTCCATGTTGGCCTGGGTTGTGGAGGTCATTGGTCTCCATGTTGGCCAGGGTTGTGAAGGTCATTGGTCTCCATGTTGGCCTGGGTTGTGAAGGTCATTGGTCTCCATGTTGGCCAGGGTTGTGGAGGTCATTGGTCTCCATGTTGGCCAGGGTTGTGAAGGTCATTGGTCTCCATGTTGGCCTGGGTTGTGGAGGTCATTGGTCTCCATGTTGGCCAGGGTTGTGAAGGTCATTGGTCTCCATGTTGGCCTGGGTTGGAAGGCCATTGGTCTCCATGTTGGCCAGGGTTGTGGAGGTCATTGGTCTCCATGTTGGCCTGGGTTGTGAAGGTCATTGGTCTCCATGTTGGCCAGGGTTGTGGAGGTCATTGGTCTCCATGTTGGCCAGGGTTGTGGAGGTCATTGGTCTCCATGTTGGCCAGGGTTGTGGAGGTCATTGGTCTCCATGTTGGCCAGGGTTGTGAAGGTCATTGGTCTCCATGAAGCTAGTGACCTGACTCCTGATCACTCTCTCAAATACTTTTATTATGTGGGATGTTAGTGCAACTGGTCTATAATTCTTGGCCAATGCTTTGCTCCCTCCCTTGTGTAGAGGGGCTATGTCTGCTGCTTTAAGTGCATCTGGTATCTCCCCCGTGTCCAAGCTCTTCCTCCACACTATACTGAGTGCCTGTGCTACTGGCACTTTGCATTTCTTTATAAANTGCTCCCTGACGCTTGTTGTCCTCCTGACGCTTGTTGTCCTCCCTGACGCTTCTTGTCCTCCTGACGCTTGTTGTCCTCCCTGACGCTTCTTGTCCTCCCTGACGCTTGTTGTCCTCCCTGACGCTTGTTGTCCTCCCTGACGCTTCTGTCCTCCCTGACGCTTGTTAATTGTGCTCCCTGACGCTTGTTGTCCTCCCTGACGCTTGTTGTCCTCCCTGACGCTTTTGTCCTCCATGACGCTTGTTGTCCTCCATGACGCTTGTTGTCCTCCCTGACGTTTGTTGTCCTCCCTGACGCTTGTTGTCCTCCTTGTTGTCCTCCCTGACGCTTGTTGTCCTCCCTGACGCTTGTTGTCCTCCCTGACGCTTGTTGTCCTCCTGACGCTTGTTGTCCCCTGACGCTTGTTGTCCTCCCTGACGCTTGTTGTCCTCCCTGACGCTTCTTGTCCTCCCATGACGCTTGTTGTCCTCCCTGACGCTTGTTGTCCTCCCTGACGCTTGTTGTCCACCCGACGCTTGTTGTCCTCCCTGACGCTTGTTGTCCTCCCTGACGCTTGTTGTCCTCCATGACGCTTGTTGTCCTCCATGACGCTTGTTGTCCTCCCTGACGCTTGTTGTCCTCCATGACGCTTGTTGTCCTCCCTGACGCTTGTTGTCCTCCCTGACGCTTGTTGTCCTCCCTGACGCTTGTTGTCCTCCATGACGCTTGTTGTCCTCCATGACGCTTGTTGTCCTCCCTGACGCTTGTTGTCCTCCCTGACGCTTGTTGTCCTCCCTGACGCTTCTTGTCCTCCCTGACGCTTGTTGTCCTCCCTGACGCTTCTTGTCCTCCCTGACGCTTGTTGTCCTCCCTGACGCTTGTTGTCCTCCCTGACGCTTGTTGTCCTCCATGACGCTTGTTGTCCTCCCTGACGCTTGTTGTCCTCCCTGACGCTTGTTGTCCTCCCTGACGCTTCTTGTCCTCCCTGACGCTTGTTGTCCTCCCTGACGCTTCTTGTCCTCCCTGACGCTTGTTGTCCTCCCTGACGCTTCTTGTCCTCCCTGACGCTTGTTGTCCTCCCTGACGCTTCTTGTCCTCCCTGACCTTGTTGTCCTCCCTGACGCTGTTGTCCTCCCTGACGCTTGTTGTCCTCCCTGACGCTTCTTGTCCTCCCTGACCTTGTTGTCCTCCCTGACGCTTGTTGTCCTCCCTGACGCTTGTTGTCCTCCCTGACGCTTGTTGTCCTCCCTGACGCTTGTTGTCCTCCCTGACGCTTGTTGTCCTTGTTGTCCTCCCTGACGCTTGTTGTCCTTGTTGTCCTCCCTGACGCTTGTGTCCTCCCTGACGCTTGTTGTCCTCCTTGTTGTCCTCCCTGACGCTTGTTGTCCTCCCTGACGCTTGTTGTCCTCCCTGACGCTTGTTGTCCTCCTGACGCTTGTTGTCCTTGTTGTCCTCCCTGACGCTTGTTGTCCTCCTTGTTGTCCTCCCTGACGCTTGTTGTCCTCCTTGTTGTCCTCCCTGACGCTTGTTGTCCTCCCTGACGCTTGTTGTCCTCCCTGACGCTTGTTGTCCTCCCTGACGCTTGTTGTCCTCCCTGACGCTTGTTGTCCTCCCTGACGCTTGTTGTCCTTGTTGTCCTCCCTGACGCTTGTTGTCCTTGTGCCTCCCTGACGCTTGTTGTCCTCCCTGACGCTTGTTGTCCTCCCTGACGCTTGTTGTCCTCCCTGACGCTTGTTGTCCTCCCTGACGCTTGTTGTCCTCCCGACGCTTGTTGTCCTCCCTGACGCTTGTTGTCCTCCCTGACGCTTGTTGTCCTCCCTAACGCTTGTTGTCCTCCATGACGCTTGTTGTCCTCCATGACGCTTGTTTGTCCTTGTTGTCCTCCCTGACGCTTCTTGTCCTCCTTGTTGTCCTCCCTGACGCTTCTTGTCCTCCTTGTTTTCCTCCCTGACGCTTCTTGTCCTCCTGTTGTCCTCTTTGACGCTTGTGTCCTCCCTGACGCTTGTTGTCCTCCTTGTTGTCCTCCCTGACGTTATCCTCCCTGACGCTTGTGTCCTCCCTGACGCTTGTTGTCCTCCTTGTTGTCCTCCCTGACGCTTGTTGTCCTCCATGACGCTTGTTGTCCTCCCTGACGCTTGTTGTCCTCTTTGTTGTCCTCCTTGTTGTCCTCCCTGACGCTTGTTGTCCCCTTGTTGTCCTCCCTGACGCTTGTTGTCCTCCTTGGTCCTCCTGACGCTTGTTGTACTCCCTGACGCTTGTTGTCCTCCCTGACGCTTGTTGTCCTCTTGTTGTCCTCCCTGACGCTTGTTGTCCTCCCTGACGCATGTTGTCCTCCCTGACGCTTGTTGTCCTCCCTGACGCTTGTGTCCTCCTTGTTGTCCTCCCTGACGCTTGTTGTCCTCTCTGACGCTTGTGTCCGCCCTGACGCTTCTTGTCCTCCTTGTTGTCCTCCCTGACGCTTGTTGTCCTCCCTGACGCTTGTTGTCCTCCCTGACGCTTGTTGTCCTCCCTGACGCTTGTTGTCCTCCTTGTTGTCCTCCCTGACGCTTGTTGTCCTCTCTGACGCTTGTTGTCCTCCTTGTTGTCCTCCCTGACGCTTGTTGTCCTCCCTACGCTTGTTGTCCTCCTTGTTGTCCTCCCTGACGCTTGTTTGTCCTCCCTGACGCTTGTTGTCCTCCTTGTTGTCCTCCCTGACGCTGTTGTCCTCTTGTGTCCTCCCTGACGCTTGTTGTCCTCCTTGTTGTCCTCCCTGACGCTTGTTGTCCTCCTTATTGTCCTCCCTGACGCTTGTTGTCCTCCTTGTTGTCCTCCCTGACGCTTGTTGTCCTCCTTGTTGTCTTCCCTGACGCTTGTTGTCCTCCTTGTTGTCCTCCCTGACGCTTGTTGTCCTCCCTGACGCTTGTCCTCCTGACGCTTGTTTGTCCTCCCTGACGCTTGTTGTCCTCCCTGACGCTTGTTGTCCTCCAGGACACTAGCCTCTCCTGCCTTCTTGTCCTCCCTGACACTAGCCACTCCTGCCTTCTTGTCCTCCCTGACACTAGCCTCTCCTGCCTTCTTGTCCTCCCTGACACTAGCCTCGCCTGCCCTTCTTGTCCTCCCTGACACTAGCCTCTCCTGCCTTCTTGTCCTCCCCGACACTAGCCACTCCTGCCTTTGTCCTCCCTGACACTAGCCTCGCCTGCCTTCTTGTCCCTCCCGACACTAGCCTCGCCTGCCTTTCTGTCCTCCCCGACACTAGCCTCTCCTGCCTTCTTGTCCTCCCTGACACTAGCCTCTCCTGCCTTCTTGTCCTCCCTGACACTAGCCGCTCCTGCCTTCTGTCCTCCCTGACACTAGCCCTCCTGCCTTCTTGTCCTCCCCGACACTAGCCACTCCTGCCTTCTTGTCCTCCCTGACACTAGCTCTCCTGCCTTCTGTCCTCCCTGACACTAGCCGCTCCTGCTTCTTGTCCTCCCCGACACTAGCCTCTCCTGCCTTCTTGTCCTCCCTGACACTAGCCTCTCCTGCCTTCTTGTCCTCCCTGACACTAGCCTCTCCTGCCTTCTTGTCCTCCCTGACACTAGCTCTTCCTGCCTTCTTGTCCCCCTGACACTAGCCACTCCTTGCCTTCTATTCCCCATGGCTAGCCCCGAGGCCAGGTCGGACTCCAAAGCTTGGTCCACCAGCCTGTGCTTGGAGCGGCCCGCAAGTTCACATTTCCACTACAACTGGTTGGTCCGGCACTTCTTGCAGAAAAACTGTCCGTTTTTCTTGAAAATTTAAGTTTTTGTTCCAGCAATATTTCTTATAGTCGCTGGGGGGTGTTGAACAACCGCGGACCTCTGAT
>WNGS01158385.1:31768-49495 GCA_020271785.1 Procambarus virginalis
GCCGTTGTATAGTCTCCTTGGTGCTGGTCGTTGTATAGTCTCCTTCCTTGGTGCTGGTCGTTGTATAGTCTCCTTCCTTGGTGCTGGTCGTTGTATAGTCTCCTTCCTTGGTGCTGGTCGTTGTATAGTCTCCTTCCTTGGTGCTGGTCGTTGTATAGTCTCCTCCTTGGTGCTGGTCGTTGTATAGTCTCCTTCCTTGGTGCTGGTCGTTGTATAGTCTCCTTCCTTGGTGCTGGTCGTTGTTTAGTCTCCTTCCTTGGTGCTGGCGTTGTATAGTCTCCTTCCTTGGTGCTGGTCGTTGTATAGTCTCCTTCCTTGGTGCTGGTCGTTGTATAGTCTCCTTCCTTGGTGCTGCCCGTTGTATAGTCTCCTTGGTGCTGGTCGTTGTATAGTCTCCTTCCTTGGTGCTGACCGTTGTATAGTCTCCTTCCTTGGTGCTGGTCGTTGTATAGTCTCCTTGGTGCTGACCGTTGTATAGTCTCCTTCCTTGGTGCTGGTCGTTGTATAGTCTCCTTGGTGCTGGTCGTTGTATAGTCTCCTTGGTGCGGTCGTTGTATAGACTCTCCTTGGTGCTGGCCGTTGTATAGTCTCCTTCCTTGGTGCTGGCCGTTGTATAGTCTCCTTGTGCTGGGCTGGTCGTTGTATAGTCTCCTTCCTTGGTGCTGGTCGTTGTATAGTCTCCTTCCTTGGTGCTGGTCGTTGTATAGTCTCCTTCCTTGGTGCTGGTCGTTGTATAGTCTCCTTCCTTGGTGCTGGTCGTTGTATAGTCTCCTTCCTTGTGCTGGTCGTTGTATAGTCTCCTTCCTTGGTGCTGGCCGTTGTATAGTCTCCTTCCTTGGTGCTGACCGTTGTATAGTCTCCTTCCTTGGTGCTGACCGTTGTATAGTCTCCTTCCTTGGTGCTGGTCGTTGTATAGTCTCCTTCCTTGGTGCTGGTCGTTGTATAGTCTCCTTCCTTGGTGCTGACCGTTGTATAGTCTCCTTCCTTGGTGCTGACCGTTGTATAGTCTCCTTCCTTGGTGCTGGTCGTTGTATAGTCTCCTTCCTTGGTGCTGCCCGTTGTATAGTCTCCTTCCTTGGTGCTGGTCGTTGTATAGTCTCCTTCCTTGGTGCTGACCGTTGTATAGTCTCCTTCCTTGGTGCTGACCGTTGTATAGTCTCCTTCCTTGGTGCTGGTCGTTGTATAGTCTCCTTCCTTGGTGCTGGTCGTTGTATAGTCTCCTTCCTTGGTGCTGGTCGTTGTATAGTCTCCTTCCTTGGTGCTGGTCGTTGTATAGTCTCCTCACTTGGTGCTGCCCGTTGTATAGTCTCCTCACTTGGTGCTGCCCGTTGTATAGTCTCCTCACTTGGTGCTGTCTGTTGTATAGACTCCTCACTTGGTGCTGCCCGTTGTATAGACTCCTCACTTGGTGCTGCCTGTTGTATAGACTCCTCACTTGGTGCTGACCGTTGTATAGTCTCCTCACTTGGTGCTGCCTGTTGTATAGACTCCTCACTTGGTGCTGACCGTTGTATAGTCTCCTTGGTGCTGCCTGTTGTATAGACTCCTCACTTGGTGCTGCCCGTTGTATAGACTCCTCACTTGGTGCCGTCAATCCACGAGGTGGTCCTCACTATATGTTAGGTGGAAACTGATGTCGCTTGGCCTATCCTAGACTAATACACTTCCTGCGCCTCACATGTAGCGTCGCCGCGTGGATTCTTCTCCCGTGTAAGAGGTTGTTGAACTGCCCCGGACCAGGACCGCTACGAAGTATTCTCCATATAGCTCTACCGTCGAGCACGGCCCGCGGGTTGACACACAGCCGCCTCACGAAGTCACCCAGAAGCGCTGTGTTCATCCAGCCTTGGGTGACATCTTCCACCGTCCAGCTCTACCTCTTCGTTAGCACACGTTTGCTGATAGAATTCACACTCTCTGGAGACCTATATCTCTCCAGAACAGGTAATCGCTTGAGCACAGCTCCGCTCAGCAGGACCCTTGGTAGCAAGTGACTCATATTTCCCGCCTTCCTGCACAGGGCGCCTGACGTCACGCTACATCACGCCTGGGGCGCGACGCCATTGGTCACCCTGGCCAGGCCCCCGCTGCTGACCAATCACGCTACACCTGACGCTGTACCCAGCATGCACTGGGGGCCGCCCAGAGCGGGAAAGCTCTCCTCTCTCACGACCTGCACCGCCATATTTCATGACTGAGTCGTCTCCTACCCTTACCCCAATTAAACCTAAAATTGATACTTCTTACTGCAGCACCTTCCTGCTTTTCAAGTGTCACAAAATCAAAATTTCATATGCGGTAATAGGGGAATGAAGGCTGAACTCCGTAACATCCCCCCCCCCCCAACACCCCTTAAAACAAGTCATACTAAATGGACAGCACTAGAGAGGGCAATCGGTGGCCTTGTTCTCTCTATGGCTTAACTGGGTTGAATTTTCCCAGCACCCAGGTCGTGCCCCAGGACCATCTGGATGTGTCGACAACCTCAATCACTTTCTGGCCCTCATGGCCTGCGACAAGCTGCACCTCGTGAAGAGCCAACCTGCATCCTTCCCCCCACACTGACGAGCCTCACGGCTCCCACAGGTCACTCAGACATTACTTGGGAAGAATATCTCTGGTCACTAAGTGATGACTTGAATCACAAGTAATTTAAGTCACTTGTGTTGTCCCGTCTCGAGTACTGCTCAGTACTCACTTCCCCCTTCAGAGCAGGAGAGATTGCTGAAATAGAGGGAATACAGAGAACATATACGGCACGCATAGACGAGATAAAACACCTAAATTATTGGGATCGTCTCTAAGCTCTCCAAATGTACTCTCTAGAAAGGAGACGAGAGAGTTACCAAATAATATACACATGGAAAATACTGGAGGGCCAGGTCCCAAATCTACACAGTAAAATAACAACGTACTGGAGTGAACGATATGGAAGAAAATGCAGAATAGAACCAGTGAAGAGCAGAGGTGCCATAGGCACAATCAGAGAACACTGTATAAACTTCAGAGGTCCAGTGAAGAGCAGAGGTGCCATAGGCACAATCAGAGAACACTGTATAAACATCAGAGGTCCAGTGAAGAGCAGAGGTGCCATAGGCACAATCAGAGAACACTGTATAAACATCAGAGGTCCNCCGTTGTATAGTCTCCTTCCTTGGTGCTGGCCGTTGTATAGTCTCCTTCCTTGGTGCTGGTCGTTGTATAGTCTCCTTCCTTGGTGCTGGTCGTTGTATAGTCTCCTTCCTTGGTGCTGGTCGTTGTATAGTCTCCTTCCTTGGTGCTGCCCGTTGTATAGTCTCCTTCCTTGGTGCTGGTCGTTGTATAGTCTCCTTCCTTGGTGCTGGTCGTTGTTTAGTCTCCTTCCTTGGTGCTGCCCGTTGTTTAGTCTCCTTCCTTGGTGCTGGTCGTTGTATAGTCTCCTTCCTTGGTGCTGGTCGTTGTATAGTCTCCTTCCTTGGTGCTGGTCGTTGTTTAGTCTCCTTCCTTGGTGCTGGTCGTTGTATAGTCTCCTTCCTTGGTGCTGGTCGTTGTATAGTCTCCTTCCTTGGTGCTGGTCGTTGTATAGTCTCCTTCCTTGGTGCTGGTCGTTGTATAGTCTCCTTCCTTGGTGCTGGTCGTTGTATAGTCTCCTTCCTTGGTGCTGGTCGTTTGTATAGTCTCCTTCCTTGGTGCTGGTCGTTGTATAGTCTCCTTCCTTGGTGCTGGTCGTTGTAGTCTCCTTCCTTGGTGCTGGTCGTTGTATAGTCTCCTTCCTTGGTGCTGGTCGTTGTATAGTCTCCTTCCTTGGTGCTGGTCGTTGTATAGTCTCCTTCCTTGGTGCTGGTCGTTGTTAGTCTCCTTCCTTGGTGCTGGTCGTTGTTTAGTCTCCTTCCTTGGTGCTGGTCGTTGTATAGTCTCCTTCCTTGGTGCTGGTCGTTGTATAGTCTCCTTCCTTGGTGCTGGTCGTTGTTTAGTCTCCTTCCTTGGTGCTGGTCGTTGTTAGTCTCCTTCCTTGGTGCTGGTCGTTGTATAGTCTCCTTCCTTGGTGCTGGTCGTTGTATAGTCTCCTTCCTTGGTGCTGGTCGTTGTATAGTCTCCTTCCTTGGTGCTGGTCGTTGTATAGTCTCCTTCCTTGGTGCTGGTCGTTGTATAGTCTCCTTCCTTGGTGCTGGTCGTTGTATAGTCTCCTTCCTTGGTGCTGGTCGTTGTATAGTCTCCTTCCTTGGTGCTGGTCGTTGTATAGTCTCCTTCCTTGGTGCTGGTCGTTGTATAGTCTCCTTCCTTGGTGCTGGTCGTTGTTTAGTCTCCTTCCTTGGTGCTGGTCGTTGTATAGTCTCCTTCCTTGGTGCTGGTCGTTGTATAGTCTCCTTCCTTGGTGCTGGTCGTTGTTTAGTCTCCTTCCTTGGTGCTGGTCGTTGTATAGTCTCCTTGGTGCTGGTCGTTGTTTAGTCTCCTTGGTGCTGGTCGTTGTATAGTCTCCTTCCTTGGTGCTGGTCGTTGTATAGTCTCCTTCCTTGGTGCTGGTCGTTGTATAGTCTCCTTCCTTGGTGCTGGTCGTTGTATAGTCTCCTTCCTTGGTGCTGGTCGTTGTATAGTCTCCTTCCTTGGTGCTGGTCGTTGTATAGTCTCCTTCCTTGGTGCTGGTCGTTGTATAGTCTCCTTCCTTGGTGCTGGTCGTTGTATAGTCTCCTTCCTTGGTGCTGGTCGTTGTTTAGTCTCCTTGGTGCTGGTCGTTGTATAGTCTCCTTCCTTGGTGCTGGCCGTTGTATAGTCTCCTTCCTTGGTGCTGGCCGTTGTTTAGTCTCCTTCCTTGGTGCTGGCCGTTGTATAGTCTCCTTCCTTGGTGCTGGCCGTTGTTTAGTCTCCTTCCTTGGTGCTGGTCGTTGTTTAGTCTCCTTCCTTGGTGCTGGTCGTTGTTAGTCTCCTTCCTTGGTGCTGGTCGTTGTTTAGTCTCCTTCCTTGGTGCTGGTCGTTGTTTAGTCTCCTTCCTTGGTGCTGGTCGTTGTATAGTCTCCTTCCTTGGTGCTGGTCGTTGTTTAGTCTCCTTCCTTGGTGCTGGTCGTTGTATAGTCTCCTTCCTTGGTGCTGGTCGTTGTATAGTCTCCTTCCTTGGTGCTGGTCGTTGTATAGTCTCCTTCCTTGGTGCTGGTCGTTGTATAGTCTCCTTCCTTGGTGCTGGTCGTTGTATAGTCTCCTTCCTTGGTGCTGGCCGTTGTATAGTCTCCTTCCTTGGTGCTGGTCGTTGTATAGTCTCCTTCCTTGGTGCTGGTCGTTGTTTAGTCTCCTTCCTTGGTGCTGGTCGTTGTTAGTCTCCTTCCTTGGTGCTGGTCGTTGTTTAGTCTCCTTGGTGCTGGTCGTTGTATAGTCTCCTTCCTTGGTGCTGGTCGTTGTTTAGTCTCCTTCCTTGGTGCTGGTCGTTGTATAGTCTCCTTCCTTGGTGCTGGTCGTTGTATAGTCTCCTTCCTTGGTGCTGGTCGTTGTTTAGTCTCCTTGGTGCTGGTCGTTGTTTAGTCTCCTTCCTTGGTGCTGGTCGTTGTATAGTCTCCTTCCTTGGTGCTGGTCGTTGTTTAGTCTCCTTCCTTGGTGCTGGTCGTTGTATAGTCTCCTTCCTTGGTGCTGGCCGTTGTATAGTCNCGTTGTTTAGTCTCCTTCCTTGGTGCTGCCCGTTGTATAGTCTCCTTCCTTGGTGCTGGTCGTTGTATAGTCTCCTTCCTTGGTGCTGGCCGTTGTATAGTCTCCTTCCTTGGTGCTGGTCGTTGTATAGTCTCCTTCCTTGGTGCTGGTCGTTGTATAGTCTCCTTCCTTGGTGCTGGTCGTTGTATAGTCTCCTTCCTTGGTGCTGGTCGTTGTTTAGTCTCCTTCCTTGGTGCTGGCCGTTGTTTAGTCTCCTTCCTTGGTGCTGGTCGTTGTATAGTCTCCTTCCTTGGTGCTGGTCGTTGTATAGTCTCCTTCCTTGGTGCTGGCCGTTGTATAGTCTCCTTGGTGCTGGTCGTTGTATAGTCTCCTTCCTTGGTGCTGGTCGTTGTTTAGTCTCCTTCCTTGGTGCTGGTCGTTGTATAGTCTCCTTCCTTGGTGCTGGTCGTTGTTTAGTCTCCTTCCTTGGTGCTGGCCGTTGTATAGTCTCCTTCCTTGGTGCTGGTCGTTGTATAGTCTCCTTCCTTGGTGCTGGTCGTTGTATAGTCTCCTTCCTTGGTGCTGGTCGTTGTATAGTCTCCTTCCTTGGTGCTGGTCGTTGTTTAGTCTCCTTCCTTGGTGCTGTCGTTGTATAGTCTCCTTCCTTGGTGCTGGTCGTTGTATAGTCTCCTTCCTTGGTGCTGGTCGTTGTTTAGTCTCCTTCCTTGGTGCTGGTCGTTGTATAGTCTCCTTCCTTGGTGCTGGTCGTTGTATAGTCTCCTTCCTTGGTGCTGGTCGTTGTTTAGTCTCCTTCCTTGGTGCTGGTCGTTGTTTAGTCTCCTTGGTGCTGGTCGTTGTTTAGTCTCCTTGGTGCTGGTCGTTGTTTAGTCTCCTTCCTTGGTGCTGGTCGTTGTATAGTCTCCTTCCTTGGTGCTGGTCGTTGTATAGTCTCCTTCCTTGGTGCTGGTCGTTGTATAGTCTCCTTCCTTGGTGCTGGTCGTTGTATAGTCTCCTTCCTTGGTGCTGGTCGTTGTTTAGTCTCCTTCCTTGGTGCTGGTCGTTGTATAGTCTCCTTCCTTGGTGCTGGCCGTTGTATAGTCTCCTTCCTTGGTGCTGGTCGTTGTTAGTCCTCCTTGGTGCTGGTCGTTGTATAGTCTCCTTCCTTGGTGCTGCCCGTTGTATAGTCTCCTTCCTTGGTGCTGGTCGTTGTTTAGTCTCCTTCCTTGGTGCTGGCCGTTGTATAGTCTCCTTCCTTGGTGCTGGCCGTTGTTTAGTCTCCTTCCTTGGTGCTGGTCGTTGTTTAGTCTCCTTCCTTGGTGCTGGTCGTTGTATAGTCTCCTTCCTTGGTGCTGGTCGTTGTTTAGTCTCCTTCCTTGGTGCTGGTCGTTGTTTAGTCTCCTTCCTTGGTGCTGCCCGTTGTATAGTCTCCTTCCTTGGTGCTGGCCGTTGTTTAGTCTCCTTCCTTGGTGCTGGTCGTTGTATAGTCTCCTTCCTTGGTGCTGGTCGTTGTATAGTCTCCTTCCTTGGTGCTGGTCGTTGTATAGTCTCCTTCCTTGGTGCTGGTCGTTGTTAGTCTCCTTCCTTGGTGCTGGTCGTTGTATAGTCTCCTTCCTTGGTGCTGCCCGTTGTATAGTCTCCTTCCTTGGTGCTGGCCGTTGTATAGTCTCCTTCCTTGGTGCTGGTCGTTGTTTAGTCTCCTTCCTTGGTGCTGGCCGTTGTATAGTCTCCTTCCTTGGTGCTGGTCGTTGTTTAGTCTCCTTGGTGCTGGTCGTTGTATAGTCTCCTTCCTTGGTGCTGGTCGTTGTTTAGTCTCCTTCCTTGGTGCTGGCCGTTGTATAGTCTCCTTCCTTGGTGCTGGTCGTTGTATAGTCTCCTTCCTTGGTGCTGGTCGTTGTTTAGTCTCCTTGGTGCTGGTCGTTGTTAGTCTCCTTCCTTGGTGCTGGTCGTTGTATAGTCTCCTTCCTTGGTGCTGGTCGTTGTTTAGTCTCCTTCCTTGGTGCTGGTCGTTGTATAGTCTCCTTCCTTGGTGCTGGCCGTTGTATAGTCTCCTTCCTTGGTGCTGGTCGTTGTTTAGTCTCCTTGGTGCTGGTCGTTGTTTAGTCTCCTTCCTTGGTGCTGGTCGTTGTTTAGTCTCCTTCCTTGGTGCTGGTCGTTGTTTAGTCTCCTTCCTTGGTGCTGGTCGTTGTATAGTCTCCTTCCTTGGTGCTGGTCGTTGTATAGTCTCCTTCCTTGGTGCTGGTCGTTGTTTAGTCTCCTTCCTTGGTGCTGGTCGTTGTTTAGTCTCCTTCCTTGGTGCTGGTCGTTGTTTAGTCTCCTTCCTTGGTGCTGGTCGTTGTATAGTCTCCTTCCTTGGTGCTGGTCGTTGTATAGTCTCCTTCCTTGGTGCTGGTCGTTGTTTAGTCTCCTTGGTGCTGGTCGTTGTTTAGTCTCCTTCCTTGGTGCTGACCGTTGTTTAGTCTCCTTCCTTGGTGCTGGTCGTTGTATAGTCTCCTTCCTTGGTGCTGGCCGTTGTATAGTCTCCTTCCTTGGTGCTGGTCGTTGTATAGTCTCCTTCCTTGGTGCTGGTCGTTGTATAGTCTCCTTGGTGCTGGTCGTTGTTTAGTCTCCTTCCTTGGTGCTGGTCGTTGTTTAGTCTCCTTCCTTGGTGCTGCCCGTTGTTTAGTCTCCTTCCTTGGTGCTGGTCGTTGTATAGTCTCCTTCCTTGGTGCTGGTCGTTGTATAGTCTCCTTGGTGCTGGTCGTTGTATAGTCTCCTTCCTTGGTGCTGGTCGTTGTTTAGTCTCCTTCCTTGGTGCTGGTCGTTGTTTAGTCTCCTTCCTTGGTGCTGACCGTTGTTTAGTCTCCTTCCTTGGTGCTGACCGTTGTTTAGTCTCCTTCCTTGGTGCTGGTCGTTGTTTAGTCTCCTTCCTTGGTGCTGGCCGTNGGCCGTTGTATAGTCCCTTCCTTGGTGCTGGTCGTTGTATAGTCTCCTTCCTTGTGCTGGCCGTTGTATAGTCTCCTTCCTTGGTGCTGGTCGTTGTATAGTCTCCTTCCTTGGTGCTGGTCGTTGTATAGTCTCCTTCCTTGGTGCTGGTCGTTGTATAGTCTCCTTCCTTGGTGCTGCCGTTGTATAGTCTCCTTGGTGCTGGCCGTTGTTAGTCTCCTTCCTTGGTGCTGGCCGTTGTATAGTCTCCTTCCTTGGTGCTGGCCGTTGTATAGTCTCCTTGGTGCTGGCCGTTGTATAGTCTCCTTCCTTGGTGCTGGTCGTTGTATAGTCTCCTTGGTGCTGGTCGTTGTATAGTCTCCTTCCTTGGTGCTGGTCGTTGTATAGTCCTCCTTGGTGCTGGTCGTTGTATAGTCTCCTTCCTTGGTGCTGGTCGTTGTATAGTCTCCTTCCTTGGTGCTGCCGTTGTATAGTCTCCTTCCTTGGTGCTGGCCGTTGTATAGTCTCCTTCCTTGGTGCTGGTCGTTGTATAGTCTCCTTCCTTGGTGCTGGCCGTTGTATAGTCTCCTTCCTTGGTGCTGGTCGTTGTTATAGTCTCCTTCCTTGGTGCTGGTCGTTGTATAGTCTCCTTCCTTGGTGCTGGTCGTTGTATAGTCTCCTTCCTTGGTGCTGGCCGTTGTATAGTCTCCTTGGCTGGTCGTTGTATAGTCTCCTTCCTTGGTGCTGGCCGTTGTATAGTCTCCTCCTTGGTGCTGGCCGTTGTATAGTCTCCTTCCTTGGTGCTGGTCGTTGTATAGTCTCCTTCCTTGGTGCTGGTCGTTGTATAGTCTCCTTCCTTGGTGCTGGTCGTTGTATAGTCTCCTTCCTTGGTGCTCCGTTGTATAGTCTCCTTCCTTGGTGCTGGTCGTTGTATAGTCTCCTTCCTTGGTGCTGGTCGTTGTTTAGTCTCCTTCCTTGGTGCTGGTCGTTGTATAGTCTCCTTCCTTGGTGCTGGTCGTTGTATAGTCTCCTTCCTTGGTGCTGGTCCGTTGTATAGTCTCCTTCCTTGGTGCTGGTCGTTGTATAGTCTCCTTCCTTGGTGCTGGCCGTTGTATAGTCTCCTTCCTTGGTGCTGGTCGTTGTTTAGTCTCCTTCCTTGGTGCTGGTCGTTGTATAGTCCTCCTTGGTGCTGGTCGTTGTATAGTCTCCCCTTGGTGCTGGCCGTTGTATAGTCTCCTTGGTGCTGGCCGTTGTATAGTCTCCTTGGTGCTGGCCGTTGTTTAGTCTCCTTCCTGTGCTGGCCGTTGTATAGTCTCCTTCCTTGTGCTGGTCGTTGTATAGTCTCCTTCCTTGGTGCTGTCGTTGTTTAGTCTCCTTCCTTGGTGCTGGTCGTTGTATAGTCTCCTTTGGTGCTGGTCGTTGTATAGTCTCCTTCCTTGGTGCTGGTCGTTGTATAGTCTCCTTCCTTGGTGCTGTCGTTGTATAGTCTCCTTCCTTGGTGCTGGTCGTTGTATAGTCTCCTTCCTTGGTGCTGGTCGTTGTATAGTCTCCTTCCTTGGTGCTGGTCGTTGTATAGTCTCCTTCCTTGGTGCTGGCCGTTGTATAGTCTCCTTCCTTGGTGCTGGCCGTTGTATAGTCTCCTTCCTTGGTGCTGGTCGTTGTATAGTCTCCTTCCTTGGTGCTGGCCGTTGTATAGTCTCCTTCCTTGGTGCTGGTCGTTGTATAGTCTCCTTCCTTGGTGCTGGTCGTTGTATAGTCTCCTTCCTTGGTGCTGGTCGTTGTATAGTCTCCTTCCTTGGTGCTGGTCGTTGTATAGTCTCCTTCCTTGTGCTGGTCGTTGTATAGTCTCCTTCCTTGGTGCTGGTCGTTGTATAGTCTCCTTCCTTGGTGCTGGTCGTTGTATAGTCTCCTTCCTTGGTGCTGGTCGTTGTATAGTCTCCTTCCTTGGTGCTGGTCGTTGTATAGTCTCCTTCCTTGGTGCTGGTCGTTGTATAGTCTCCTTCCTTGGTGCTGGTCGTTGTATAGTCTCCTTCCTTGGTGCTGGTCGTTGTATAGTCTCCTTCCTTGGTGCTGGTCGTTGTATAGTCTCCTTCCTTGGTGCTGGTCGTTGTATAGTCTCCTTCCTTGGTGCTGGTCGTTGTATAGTCTCCTTCCTTGGTGCTGGTCGTTGTATAGTCTCCTTCCTTGGTGCTGGTCGTTGTATAGTCTCCTTCCTTGGTGCTGGTCGTTGTATAGTCTCCTTCCTTGGTGCTGGTCGTTGTATAGTCTCCTTCCTTGGTGCTGGTCGTTGTATAGTCTCCTTCCTTGGTGCTGGTCGTTGTATAGTCTCCTTCCTTGGTGCTGGTCGTTGTATAGTCTCCTTCCTTGGTGCTGGTCGTTGTATAGTCTCCTTCCTTGGTGCTGGTCGTTGTATAGTCTCCTTCCTTGGTGCTGGTCGTTGTATAGTCTCCTTCCTTGGTGCTGGTCGTTGTTTAGTCTCCTTCCTTGGTGCTGGCCGTTGTATAGTCTCCTTCCTTGGTGCTGGTCGTTGTATAGTCTCCTTGGTGCTGGTCGTTGTATAGTCTCCTTCCTTGGTGCTGGTCGTTGTATAGTCTCCTTCCTTGGTGCTGGTCGTTGTATAGTCTCCTTCCTTGGTGCTGGCGTTGTATAGTCTCCTTCCTTGGTGCTGGTCGTTGTATAGTCTCCTTCCTTGGTGCTGGTCGTTGTATAGTCTCCTTCCTTGGTGCTGGTCGTTGTATAGTCTCCTTCCTTGGTGCTGGTCGTTGTATAGTCTCCTTCCTTGGTGCTGGTCGTTGTATAGTCTCCTTCCTTGGTGCTGGTCGTTGTATAGTCTCCTTCCTTGGTGCTGGTCGTTGTATAGTCTCCTTCCTTGGTGCTGGTCGTTGTATAGTCTCCTTCCTTGGTGCTGGTCGTTGTATAGTCTCCTTCCTTGGTGCTGGTCGTTGTATAGTCTCCTTCCTTGGTGCTGGTCGTTGTATAGTCTCCTTCCTTGGTGCTGGCCGTTGTATAGTCTCCTTCCTTGGTGCTGGTCGTTGTATAGTCTCCTTGTTGCTGGTCGTTGTATAGTCTCTTCCTTGGTGCTGGTCGTTGTATAGTCTCCTTCCTTGGTGCTGGTCGTTGTATAGTCTCCTTCCTTGGTGCTGGTCGTTGTATAGTCTCCTTCCTTGGTGCTGGTCGTTGTATAGTCTCCTTCCTTGGTGCTGGTCGTTGTATAGTCTCCTTCCTTGGTGCTGGTCGTTGTATAGTCTCCTTCCTTGGTGCTGGTCGTTGTATAGTCTCCTTCCTTGGTGCTGGCCGTTGTATAGTCTCCTTCCTTGGTGCTGGCGTTGTATAGTCTCCTTCCTTGGTGCTGGTCGTTGTATAGTCTCCTTCCTTGGTGCTGTCGTTGTATAGTCTCCTTCCTTGGTGCTGGCCGTTGTATAGTCTCCTTCCTTGGTGCTGGTCGTTGTATAGTCTCCTTCCTTGGTGCTGGTCGTTGTATAGTCTCCTTCCTTGGTGCTGGCCGTTGTATAGTCTCCTTCCTTGGTGCTGGTCGTTGTATAGTCTCCTTCCTTGGTGCTGGTCGTTGTATAGTCTCCTTCCTTGGTGCTGGTCGTTGTATAGTCTCCTTCCTTGGTGCTGGCCGTTGTATAGTCTCTTCCTTGGTGCTGGTCGTTGTATAGTCTCCTTCCTTGGTGCTGGCCGTTGTATAGTCTCCTTCCTTGGTGCTGGCCGTTGTATAGTCTCCTTCCTTGGTGCTGGTCGTTGTATAGTCTCCTTCCTTGGTGCTGCCGTTGTATAGTCTCCTTCTTGGTGCTGGCGTTGTATAGTCTCCTTCCTTGGTGCTGGCCGTTGTATAGTCTCCTTCCTTGGTGCTGGTCCGTTGTATAGTCTCCTTCCTTGGTGCTGGCCGTTGTATAGTCTCCTTCCTGGTGCTGGTCGTTGTATAGTCTCCTCCTTGGTGCTGGTCGTTGTATAGTCTCCTTCCTTGGTGCTGGCCGTTGTATAGTCTCCTTCCTTGGTGCTGGCCGTTGTATAGTCTCCTTCCTTGGTGCTGGCCGTTGTATAGTCTCCTTCCTTGGTGCTGGCCGTTGTATAGTCTCCTTCCTTGGTGCTGGCCGTTGTATAGTCTCCTTCCTTGGTGCTGTCGTTGTATAGTCTCCTTCCTTGGTGCTGGCCGTTGTATAGTCTCCTTCCTTGGTGCTGGTCGTTGTATAGTCTCCTTCCTTGGTGCTGCCGTTGTATAGTCTCCTTCCTTGGTGCTGGCCGTTGTATAGTCTCCTTCCTTGGTGCTGGTCGTTGTATAGTCTCCTTCCTTGGTGCTGGCCGTTGTATAGTCTCCTTCCTTGGTGCTGGTCGTTGTATAGTCTCCTTCCTTGGTGCTGGTCGTTGTATAGTCTCCTTCCTTGGTGCTGGTCGTTGTTTAGTCTCCTTCCTTGTGCTGGTCGTTGTATAGTCTCCTTCCTTGGTGCTGGTCGTTGTATAGTCTCCTTCCTTGGTGCTGGCCGTTGTATAGTCTCCTTCCTTGGTGCTGGTCGTTGTATAGTCTCCTTCCTTGGTGCTGGTCGTTGTATTCTCCTTCCTTGGTGCTGGTCGTTGTATAGTCTCCTTCCTTGGTGCTGGTCGTTGTATAGTCTCCTTCCTTGGTGCTGGCCGTTGTTTAGTCTCCTTCCTTGGTGCTGGCCGTTGTATAGTCTCCTTCCTTGGTGCTGGTCGTTGTATAGTCTCCTTCCTTGGTGCTGGCCGTTGTATAGTCTCCTTCCTTGGTGCTGGTCGTTGTTAGTCTCCTTCCTTGGTGCTGGTCGTTGTATAGTCTCCTTCCTTGGTGCTGGTCGTTGTATAGTCTCCTTCCTTGGTGCTGGTCGTTGTTTAGTCTCCTTGGTGCTGGTCGTTGTATAGTCTCCTTCCTTGGTGCTGGTCGTTGTATAGTCTCCTTCCTTGTGCTGGTCGTTGTATAGTCTCCTTCCTTGGTGCTGGTCGTTGTATAGTCTCCTTCCTTGGTGCTGGTCGTTGTATAGTCTCCTTCCTTGGTGCTGGTCGTTGTTTAGTCTCCTTCCTTGGTGCTGGTCGTTGTATAGTCTCCTTCCTTGGTGCTGGTCGTTGTATAGTCTCCTTCCTTGGTGCTGGTCGTTGTATAGTCTCCTTCCTTGGTGCTGGTCGTTGTATAGTCTCCTTCCTTGGTGCTGCCGTTGTTAGTCTCCTTGGTGCTGGTCGTTGTATAGTCTCCTTGGTGCTGGTCGTTGTATAGTCTCCTTCCTTGGTGCTGGTCGTTGTTAGTCTCCTTCCTTGGTGCTGGCCGTTGTATAGTCTCCTTGGTGCTGGTCGTTGTATAGTCTCCTTCCTTGGTGCTGGTCGTTGTATAGTCTCCTTCCTTGTGCTGGTCGTTGTATAGTCTCCTTCCTTGGTGCTGGTCGTTGTTTAGTCTCCTTCCTTGGTGCTGGTCGTTGTATAGTCTCCTTCCTTGGTGCTGGTCGTTGTATAGTCTCCTTCCTTGGTGCTGCCGTTGTTTAGTCTCCTTGGTGCTGGTCGTTGTATAGTCTCCTTCCTTGGTGCTGGTCGTTGTTTAGTCTCCTTCCTTGGTGCTGGTCGTTGTTAGTCTCCTTCCTTGGTGCTGGCCGTTGTATAGTCTCCTTCCTTGGTGCTGGTCGTTGTATAGTCTCCTTCCTTGGTGCTGGTCGTTGTTTAGTCTCCTTCCTTGGTGCTGGCCGTTGTTTAGTCTCCTTGGTGCTGGTCGTTGTTTAGTCTCCTTCCTTGGTGCTTCGTTGTATAGTCTCCTTCCTTGGTGCTGGTCGTTGTATAGTCTCCTTCCTTGGTGCTGGTCGTTGTTTAGTCTCCTTCCTTGGTGCTGGTCGTTGTATAGTCTCCTTCCTTGGTGCTGGTCGTTGTATAGTCTCCTTCCTTGGTGCTGGTCGTTGTATAGTCTCCTTCCTTGGTGCTGGTCGTTGTATAGTCTCCTTCCTTGGTGCTGGTCGTTGTATAGTCTCCTTCCTTGGTGCTGGTCGTTGTTTAGTCTCCTTCCTTGGTGCTGGTCGTTGTATAGTCTCCTTCCTTGGTGCTGGTCGTTGTATAGTCTCCTTCCTTGGTGCTGGTCGTTGTATAGTCTCCTTCCTTGGTGCTGGTCGTTGTTTAGTCTCCTTCCTTGGTGCTGGCCGTTGTATAGTCTCCTTCCTTGGTGCTGGTCGTTGTTTAGTCTCCTTCCTTGGTGCTGGTCGTTGTTTAGTCTCCTTCCTTGGTGCTGGTCGTTGTATAGTCTCCTTCCTTGGTGCTGGCCGTTGTTTAGTCTCCTTCCTTGGTGCTGGTCGTTGTATAGTCTCCTTGGTGCTGGTCGTTGTATAGTCTCCTTCCTTGGTGCTGGTCGTTGTATAGTCTCCTTCCTTGGTGCTGGTCGTTGTATAGTCTCCTTCCTTGGTGCTGGTCGTTGTATAGTCTCCTTCCTTGGTGCTGGTCGTTGTATAGTCTCCTTCCTTGGTGCTGGTCGTTGTATAGTCTCCTTCCTTGGTGCTGGCCGTTGTTTAGTCTCCTTCCTTGGTGCTGGTCGTTGTATAGTCTCCTTGGTGCTGGTCGTTGTATAGTCCTTCCTTGGTGCTGGTCGTTGTATAGTCTCCTTCCTTGGTGCTGGTCGTTGTTTAGTCTCCTTCCTTGGTGCTGGTCGTTGTATAGTCTCCTTCCTTGGTGCTGGTCGTTGTATAGTCTCCTTCCTTGGTGCTGGTCGTTGTATAGTCTCCTTCCTTGGTGCTGGCCGTTGTATAGTCTCCTTCCTTGGTGCTGGTCGTTGTATAGTCTCCTTCCTTGGTGCTGGTCGTTGTATAGTCTCCTTCCTTGGTGCTGGTCGTTGTATAGTCTCCTTCCTTGGTGCTGCCCGTTGTATAGTCTCCTTCCTTGGTGCTGCCCGTTGTATAGTCTCCTTCCTTGGTGCTGGCCGTTGTATAGTCTCCTTCCTTGGTGCTGGTCGTTGTATAGTCTCCTTCCTTGGTGCTGGTCGTTGTATAGTCTCCTTCCTTGGTGCTGCCCGTTGTATAGTCTCCTTCCTTGGTGCTGCCGTTGTATAGTCTCCTTCCTTGGTGCTGGCCGTTGTATAGTCTCCTTGGTGCTGGTCGTTGTATAGTCTCCTTCCTTGGTGCTGGTCGTTGTATAGTCTCCTTCCTTGGTGCTGGTCGTTGTATAGTCTCCTTCCTTGGTGCTGGTCGTTGTATAGTCTCCTTCCTTGGTGCTGGCCGTTGTATAGTCTCCTTCCTTGGTGCTGGTCGTTGTATAGTCTCCTTCCTTGGTGCTGGTCGTTGTATAGTCTCCTTCCTTGGTGCTGGCCGTTGTATAGTCTCCTTCCTTGGTGCTGGTCGTTGTATAGTCTCCTTCCTTGGTGCTGGCCGTTGTATAGTCTCCTTCCTTGGTGCTGGTCGTTGTATAGTCTCCTTCCTTGGTGCTGGTCGTTGTATAGTCTCCTTCCTTGGTGCTGGCCGTTGTATAGTCTCCTTCCTTGGTGCTGGCCGTTGTATAGTCTCCTTGGTGCTGGCCGTTGTTTAGTCTCCTTCCTTGGTGCTGGCCGTTGTATAGTCTCCTTCCTTGGTGCTGCCGTTGTATAGTCTCCTTGGTGCTGGCCGTTGTATAGTCTCCTTCCTTGGTGCTGGCCGTTGTATAGTCTCCTTGGTGCTGGTCGTTGTATAGTCTCCTTCCTTGGTGCTGGTCGTTGTATAGTCTCCTTGGTGCTGGTCGTTGTATAGTCTCCTTCCTTGGTGCTGGCCGTTGTATAGTCTCCTTCCTTGGTGCTGGCCGTTGTATAGTCTCCTTCCTTGGTGCTGGCCGTTGTATAGTCTCCTTCCTTGGTGCTGGTCGTTGTATAGTCTCCTTCCTTGGTGCTGGTCGTTGTATAGTCTCCTTCCTTGGTGCTGGTCGTTGTATAGTCTCCTTCCTTGGTGCTGCCCGTTGTATAGTCTCCTTCCTTGGTGCTGGTCGTTGTATAGTCTCCTTCCTTGGTGCTGACCGTTGTATAGTCTCCTTGGTGCTGGTCGTTGTATAGTCTCCTTCCTTGGTGCTGGCCGTTGTATAGTCTCCTTCCTTGGTGCTGGCCGTTGTATAGTCTCCTTCCTTGGTGCTGGCCGTTGTATAGTCTCCTTCCTTGGTGCTGACCGTTGTATAGTCTCCTTCCTTGGTGCTGCCCGTTGTATAGTCTCCTTCCTTGGTGCTGACCGTTGTATAGTCTCCTTCCTTGGTGCTGGTCGTTGTATAGTCTCCTTCCTTGGTGCTGGCCGTTGTTTAGTCTCCTTCCTTGGTGCTGGTCGTTGTATAGTCTCCTTCCTTGGTGCTGGTCGTTGTATAGTCTCCTTCCTTGGTGCTGACCGTTGTATAGTCTCCTTCCTTGGTGCTGGTCGTTGTATAGTCTCCTTCCTTGGTGCTGGCCGTTGTTTAGTCTCCTTCCTTGGTGCTGGTCGTTGTTTAGTCTCCTTCCTTGGTGCTGGCCGTTGTATAGTCTCCTTGGTGCTGGCCGTTGTATAGTCTCCTTGGTGCTGGCCGTTGTATAGTCTCCTTGGTGCTGGCCGTTGTATAGTCTCCTTGGTGCTGGCCGTTGTTTAGTCTCCTTGGTGCTGGCCGTTGTATAGTCTCCTTCCTTGGTGCTGGTCGTTGTTTAGTCTCCTTCCTTGGTGCTGGTCGTTGTTTAGTCTCCTTCCTTGGTGCTGGTCGTTGTATAGTCTCCTTGGTGCTGGTCGTTGTATAGTCTCCTTCCTTGGTGCTGGTCGTTGTATAGTCTCCTTCCTTGGTGCTGGTCGTTGTATAGTCTCCTTCCTTGGTGCTGACCGTTGTATAGTCTCCTTCCTTGGTGCTGGTCGTTGTATAGTCTCCTTCCTTGGTGCTGGTCGTTGTATAGTCTCCTTCCTTGGTGCTGGCCGTTGTATAGTCTCCTTCCTTGGTGCTGACGTTGTATAGTCTCCTTCCTTGGTGCTGCCCGTTGTATAGTCTCCTTCCTTGGTGCTGACCGTTGTATAGTCTCCTTCCTTGGTGCTGGTCGTTGTATAGTCTCCTTCCTTGGTGCTGGCCGTTGTTTAGTCTCCTTCCTTGGTGCTGGTCGTTGTTTAGTCTCCTTCCTTGGTGCTGGTCGTTGTTTAGTCTCCTTCCTTGGTGCTGGTCGTTGTATAGTCTCCTTGGTGCTGGTCGTTGTATAGTCTCCTTCCTTGGTGCTGGTCGTTGTTTAGTCTCCTTCCTTGGTGCTGGCCGTTGTATAGTCTCCTTCCTTGGTGCTGGTCGTTGTTTAGTCTCCTTCCT
>WNGS01158385.1:61086-74738 GCA_020271785.1 Procambarus virginalis
GTGCTGGCCGTTGTATAGTCTCCTTCCTTGGTGCTGGTCGTTGTATAGTCTCCTTCCTTGGTGCTGGTCGTTGTATAGTCTCCTTCCTTGGTGCTGGTCGTTGTATAGTCTCCTTCCTTGGTGCTGCCGTTGTTATAGTCTCCTTCCTTGGTGCTGGCCGTTGTATAGTCTCCTTGGTTTGGCCGTTGTATAGTCTCCTTCCTTGGTGCTGGCCGTTGTATGTCTCCTTCCTTGGTGCTGGTCCGTTGTATAGTCTCCTTCCTTGGTGCTGGTCGTTGTATAGTCTCCTTCCTTGGTGCTGGTCGTTGTATAGTCTCCTTCCTTGGTGCTGGCCGTTGTATAGTCCTCCTTGGTGCTGGTCGTTGTATAGTCTCCTTCCTTGGTGCTGGTCGTTGTATAGTCTCCTTGGTGCTGGTCGTTGTATAGTCTCCTTCCTTGGTGCTGGTCGTTGTATAGTCTCCTTCCTTGGTGCTGGTCGTTGTATAGTCTCCTTCCTTGGTGCTGGTCGTTGTATAGTCTCCTTCCTTGGTGCTGGTCGTTGTATAGTCTCCTTCCTTGGTGCTGGTCGTTGTATAGTCTCCTTGGTGCTGGCCGTTGTATAGTCTCCTTCCTTGGTGCTGCCGTTGTATAGTCTCCTTCCTTGGTGCTGGTCGTTGTATAGTCTCCTTCCTGGTGCTGGCCGTTGTATAGTCTCCTTGGTGCTGGTCGTTGTATAGTCTCCTTCCTTGGTGCTGGTCCGTTGTATAGTCTCCTTGGTGCTGGTCGTGTATAGTCCCTTCCTTGGTGCTGGTCGTTGTATAGTCTCCTTCCTTGGTGCTGGCCGTTGTATAGTCTCCTTCCTTGGTGCTGTCGTTGTATAGTCTCCTTCCTTGGTGCTGGCCGTTGTATAGTCTCCTTCCTTGGTGCTGGTCGTTGTATAGTCTCCTTCCTTGGTGCTGGTCGTTGTATAGTCTCCTTGGTGCTGGCCGTTGTATAGTCTCCTTCCTTGGTGCTGGCCGTTGTATAGTCTCCTTCCTTGTGCTGTCCGTTGTATAGTCTCCTTCCTTGGTGCTGGTCGTTGTATAGTCTCCTTCCTTGGTGCTGGCCGTTGTATCTCCCTTGGTGCTGGTCGTTGTATAGTCTCCTTCCTGGTGCTGGCCGTTGTATAGTCTCCTTGGTGCTGGTCGTTGTTTAGTCTCCTTCCTTGGTGCTGGTCCGTTGTATAGTCTCCTTCCTTGGTGCTGGTCGTTGTATAGTCTCCTTCCTTGGTGCTGGTCGTTGTATAGTCCCTTCCTTGGTGCTGGTCGTTGTATAGTCTCCTTCCTTGGTGCTGGCCGTTGTATAGTCTCCTTGTGCTGGCGTTGTATAGTCTCCTTCCTTGGTGCTGGTCGTTGTATAGTCTCCTTCCTTGGTGCTGGCCGTTGTATAGTCTCCTTGGTGCTGGCGTTGTATAGTCTCCTTCCTTGGTGCTGGTCGTTGTATAGTCTCCTTCCTTGGTGCTGCCGTTGTATAGTCTCCTTCCTTGGTGCTGGTCCGTTGTATAGTCTCCTTCCTTGGTGCTGGTCGTTGTATAGTCTCCTTCCTTGGTGCTGGTCGTTGTATAGTCTCCTTCCTTGGTGCTGGTCGTTGTATAGTCTCCTTCCTTGGTGCTGGCCGTTGTATAGTCTCCTTCCTTGGTGCTGGTCGTTGTATAGTCTCCTTCCTTGGTGCTGGTCGTTGTATAGTCTCCTTGGTGCTGGTCGTTGTAGTCTCCTTGGTGCTGGTCGTTGTATAGTCTCCTCCTTGGTGCTGGTCGTTGTATAGTCTCCTTGGTGCTGGTCGTTGTATAGTCTCCTTCCTTGGTGCTGGCCGTTGTATAGTCTCCTTGGTGCTGGTCGTTGTATAGTCTCCTTCCTTGGTGCTGTCGTTGTATAGTCTCCTTCCTTGGTGCTGGTCGTTGTATAGTCTCCTTGGTGCTGGTCGTTGTATAGTCTCCTTGGTGCTGGTCGTTGTATAGTCTCCTTCCTTGGTGCTGGCCGTTGTATAGTCTCCCTTGGTGCTGGTCGTTGTATAGTCTCCTTCCTTGCTGGTCGTTGTATAGTCTCCTTGGTGCTGGCCGTTGTATAGTCTCCTTCCTTGGTGCTGGCCGTTGTATAGTCTCCTTCCTTGGTGCTGGCCGTTGTATAGTCTCCTTCCTTGGTGCTGGTCGTTGTATAGTCTCCTTCCTTGGTGCTGCCGTTGTATAGTCTCCTTCCTTGGTGCTGCCGTTGTATAGTCTCCTTCCTTGGTGCTGGCCGTTGTATAGTCTCCTTCCTTGGTGCTGGCCGTTGTATAGTCTCCTTCCTTGGTGCTGGCCGTTGTATAGTCTCCTTCCTTGGTGCTGGCCGTTGTATAGTCTCCTTCCTTGGTGCTGGCCGTTGTATAGTCTCCTTGGTGCTGGTCGTTGTATAGTCTCCTTCCTTGGTGCTGGCCGTTGTATAGTCTCCTTCCTTGGTGCTGGTCGTTGTATAGTCTCCTTCCTTGGTGCTGGCCGTTGTTAGTCTCCTTCCTTGGTGCTGGCCGTTGTATAGTCTCCTTCCTTGGTGCTGGCCGTTGTATAGTCTCCTTCCTTGGTGCTGGCCGTTGTATAGTCTCCTTCCTTGGTGCTGGTCGTTGTATAGTCTCCTTCCTTGGTGCTGGCCGTTTTAGTCTCCTTTGTGCTGGTCGTTTGTATAGTCCTTCCTTGGTGCTGGTCGTTGTATAGTCTCCTTCCTTGGTGCTGGCCGTTGTATAGTCTCCTTCCTTGGTGCCGTTGGGTTTTTATAGTCTCCTTCCTTGGTGCTGGCCGTTGTATAGTCTCCTTCCTTGGTGCTGGCCGTTGTATAGTCTCCTTCCTTGTGCTGGCCGTTGTATAGTCTCCTTCCTTGGTGCTGGCCGTTGTATAGTCTCCTTCCTTGGTGCTGGTCGTTGTATAGTCTCCTTGGTGCTGGTCGTTGTATAGTCCTCCTTGGTGCTGGTCGTTGTATAGTCTCCTTCCTTGGTGCTGGCCGTTGTATAGTCTCCTTCCTTGGTGCTGGCCGTTGTATAGTCTCCTTCCTTGGTGCTGTCGTTGTATAGTCTCCTTCCTTGGTGCTGTCGTTTGTAGTCTCCTTCCTTGGTGCTGGTCGTTGTATAGTCTCCTTGGTGCTGGTCGTTGTATAGTCTCCTTCCTTGGTGCTGGTCGTTGTATAGTCTTCCTTGGTGCTGGTCGTTGTATAGTCTCCTTCCTTGGTGCTGGCCGTTGTATAGTCTCCTTCCTTGGTGCTGGCCGTTGTATAGTCTCCTTCCTTGGTGCTGGTCGTTGTATAGTCTCCTTCCTTGGTGCTGGTCGTTGTATAGTCTCCTTCCTTGTGCTGGTCGTTGTATAGTCTCCTTGGGCTGGTCGTTGTTTAGTCTCCTTCCTTGGTGCTGGTCGTTGTATAGTCTCCTTCCTTGGTGCTGGTCGTTGTATAGTCTCCTTCCTTGGTGCTGTCCGTTGTATAGTCTCCTTCCTTGGTGCTGGTCGTTGTATAGTCTCCTTCCTTGGTGCTGGCCGTTGTATAGTCTCCTTCCTTGGTGCTGGCCGTTGTTATAGTCCTTCCTTGGTGCTGGTCGTTGTATAGTCTCCTTCCTTGGTGCTGGTCGTTGTATAGTATCTCCTTCCTTGGTGCTGCGTTGTTTAGTCTCCTTCCTTGGTGCTGGCCGTTGTATAGTCTCCTTCCTTGGTGCTGGTCGTTGTATAGTCTCCTTCCTTGGTGCTGGNTGTTGGCCAGGGTTGTGGAGGTCATTGGTCTCCATGTTGGCCGGGTTGTGAAGGTCATTGGTCTCCATGTTGGCCAGGGTTGTGGAGGTCATGGTCTCCATGTTGGCCAGGGTTGTGGAGGTCATTGGTCTCCATGTTTGCCAGGTTGTGGAGGTCATTGGTCTCCATGTTGGCAGGGTTGTGAAGGTCATTGGTCTCCATTTGGCCAGGGTTGTGGAGGTCATTGGTCTCCATGTTGGCCTGGGTTGTGGAGGTCATTGGTCTCCATGTTGGCCAGGGTGTGGAGGTCATTGGTCTCCATGTTGGCCAGGGTTGTGGAGGTCATTGGTCTCCATGTTGGCCAGGTTGTGGAGGTCATTGGTCTCCATGTTGGCCAGGGTTGTGGAGGTCATTGGTCTCCATGTTGGCCAGGGTGTGGAGGTCATTGGTCTCCATGTTGGCCAGGGTGTGGAGGTCATTGGTCTCCATGTTGGCCAGGGTTGTGGAGGTCATTGGTCTCCATGTTGGCCAGGGTTGTGGAGGTCATTGGTCTCCATGTTGGCCCGGGTTGTGAAGGTCATTGGTCTCCATGTTGGCCAGGGTTGTGGAGGTCATTGGTCTCCATGTTGGCCAGGGTGTGGAGGTCATTGGTCTCCATGTTGGCCAGGGTGTGGAGGTCATTGGTCTCCATGTTGGCCGGGTTGTGAAGGTCATTGGTCTCCATGTTGGCCAGGGTTGTGGAGGTCATTGGTCTCCATGTGGCCAGGGGTTGTGGAGGTCATTGGTCTCCATGTTGGCCAGGGTTGTGGAGGTCATTGGTCTCCATGTTGGCCAGGGTTGTGGAGGTCATTGGTCTCCATGTTGGCCAGGGTTGTGGAGGTCATTGGTCTCCATGTTGGCCGGTTGTGGAGGTCATTGGTCTCCATGTTGGCCAGGGTTGTGGAGGTCATTGGTCTCCATGTTGGCCAGGGTTGTGGAGGTCATTGGTCTCCATGTTGGCCAGGGTTGTGGAGGTCATTGGTCTCCATGTTGGCCTGGGTTGTGGAGGTCATTGGTCTCCATGTTGGCCAGGGTTGTGGAGGTCATTGTGTCTCCATGTTGGCCAGGGTTGTGGAGGTCATTGGTCTCCATGTTGGCCGGGTTGTGGAGGTCATTGGTCTCCATGTTGGCCAGGGTTGTGGAGGTCATTGGTCTCCATGTTGGCCAGGGTTGTGAGGTCATTGGTCTCCATGTTGGCCAGGGTTGTGGAGGTCATTGGTCTCCATGTTGGCCAGGGTTGTGGAGGTCATTGGTCTCCATGTTGGCCAGGGTTGTGAGGTCATTGGTCTCCATGTTGGCCTGGGTTGTGGAGGTCATTGGTCTCCATGTTGGCCAGGGTTGTGGAGGTCATTGGTCTCCATGTTGGCCAGGGTTGTGGAGGTCATTGGTCTCCATGTTGGCCAGGGTTGTGGAGGTCATTGGTCTCCATGTTGGCCTGGGTTGTGGAGGTCATTGGTCTCCATGTTGGCCAGGGTTGTGGAGGTCATTGGTCTCCATGTTGGCCTGGGTTGTGAAGGTCATTGGTCTCCATGTTGGCCAGGGTTGTGGAGGTCATTGGTCTCCATGTTGGCCAGGTTGTGGAGGTCATTGGTCTCCATGTTGGCCAGGGTTGTGGAGGTCATTGGTCTCCATGTTGGCCAGGGTTGTGGAGGTCATTGGTCTCCATGTTGGCCTGGGTTGTGGAGGTCATTGGTCTCCATGTTGGCCAGGGTTGTGGAGGTCATTGGTCTCCATGTTGGCCAGGGTTGTGGAGGTCATTGGTCTCCATGTTGGCCAGGGTTGTGGAGGTCATTGGTCTCCATGTTGGCCTGGGTTGTGGAGGTCATTGGTCTCCATGTTGGCCAGGGTTGTGGAGGTCATTGGTCTCCATGTTGGCCAGGGTTGTGGAGGTCATTGGTCTCCATGTTGGCAGGGTTGTGGAGGTCATTGGTCTCCATGTTGGCCAGGGTTGTGAGGTCATTGGTCTCCATGTTGGCCAGGGTTGTGGAGGTCATTGGTCTCCATGTTGGCCTGGGTTGTGGAGGTCATTGGTCTCCATGTTGGCCAGGGTTGTGGAGGTCATTGGTCTCCATGTTGGCCAGGGTTGTGGAGGTCATTGGTCTCCATGTTGGCCTGGGTTGTGGAGGTCATTGGTCTCCATGTTGGCCAGGGTTGTGGAGGTCATTGGTCTCCATGTTGGCCAGGGTTGTGAGGTCATTGGTCTCCATGTTGGCCAGGGTTGTGGAGGTCATTGGTCTCCATGTTGGCCAGGGTTGTGGAGGTCATTGGTCTCCATGTTGGCCAGGGTTGTGGAGGTCATTGGTCTCCATGTTGGCCAGGGTTGTGGAGGTCATTGGTCTCCATGTTGGCCAGGGTTGTGGAGGTCATTGGTCTCCATGTTGGCCAGGGTTGTGGAGGTCATTGGTCTCCATGTTGGCCAGGGTTGTGGAGGTCATTGGTCTCCATGTTGGCCTGGGTTGTGGAGGTCATTGGTCTCCATGTTGGCCAGGGTTGTGGAGGTCATTGGTCTCCATGTTGGCCAGGGTTGTGAAGGTCATTGGTCTCCATGTTGGCCAGGGTTGTGGAGGTCATTGGTCTCCATGTTGGCCAGGGTTGTGGAGGTCATTGGTCTCCATGTTGGCCAGGGTTGTGAAGGTCATTGGTCTCCATGTTGGCCAGGGTTGTGGAGGTCATTGGTCTCCATGTTGGCCAGGGTTGTGGAGGTCATTGGTCTCCATGTTGGCCAGGGTTGTGGAGGTCATTGGTCTCCATGTTGGCCAGGGTTGTGAAGGTCATTGGTCTCCATGTTGGCCTGGGTTGTGGAGGTCATTGGTCTCCATGTTGGCCAGGGTTGTGGAGGTCATTGGTCTCCATGTTGGCCTGGGTTGTGAGGTCATTGGTCTCCATGTTGGCCAGGGTTGTGGAGGTCATTGGTCTCCATGTTGGCCAGGGTTGTGGAGGTCATTGGTCTCCATGTTGGCCAGGGTTGTGAAGGTCATTGGTCTCCATGTTGGCCAGGTTGTGAGGTCATTGGTCTCCATGTTGGCCTGGGTTGTGGAGGTCATTGGTCTCCATGTTGGCCTGGGTTGTGGAGGTCATTGGTCTCCATGTTGGCCAGGGTTGTGGAGGTCATTGGTCTCCATGTTGGCCAGGGTTGTGAGGTCATTGGTCTCCATGTTGGCCTGGGTTGTGGAGGTCATTGGTCTCCATGTTGGCCAGGGTTGTGGAGGTCATTGGTCTCCATGTTGGCCAGGGTTGTGGAGGTCATTGGTCTCCATGTTGGCCAGGGTTGTGGAGGTCATTGGTCTCCATGTTGGCCAGGGTTGTGAAGGTCATTGGTCTCCATGTTGGCCAGGGTTGTGGAGGTCATTGGTCTCCATGTTGGCCTGGGTTGTGGAGGTCATTGGTCTCCATGTTGGCCAGGGTTGTGGAGGTCATTGGTCTCCATGTTGGCCAGGGTTGTGGAGGTCATTGGTCTCCATGTTGGCCTGGGTTGTGGAGGTCATTGGTCTCCATGTTGGCCAGGGTTGTGGAGGTCATTGGTCTCCATGTTGGCCAGGGTTGTGAGGTCATTGGTCTCCATGTTGGCCAGGGTTGTGGAGGTCATTGGTCTCCATGTTGGCCAGGGTTGTGGAGGTCATTGGTCTCCATGTTGGCCAGGGTTGTGGAGGTCATTGGTCTCCATGTTGGCCAGGGTTGTGGAGGTCATTGGTCTCCATGTTGGCCAGGGTTGTGGAGGTCATTGGTCTCCATTTGGCCAGGGTTGTGAAGTCATTGGTCTCCATGTTGGCCTGGGTTGTGGAGGTCATTGGTCTCCATGTTGGCCAGGGTTGTGGAGGTCATTGGTCTCCATGTTGGCCTGGTTGTGTGAGGTCATTGGTCTCCATGTTGGCCAGGGTTGTGGAGGTCATTGGTCTCCATGTTGGCCAGGGTTGTGGAGGTCATTGGTCTCCATGTTGGCCAGGGTTGTGGAGGTCATTGGTCTCCATGTTGGCCAGGGTTGTGGAGGTCATTGGTCTCCATGTTGGCCTGGGTTGTGGAGGTCATTGGTCTCCATGTTGGCCAGGGTTGTGGAGGTCATTGGTCTCCATGTTGGCCAGGGTTGTGGAGGTCATTGGTCTCCATGTTGGCCAGGGTTGTGGAGGTCATTGGTCTCCATGTTGGCCAGGGTTGTGGAGGTCATTGGTCTCCATGTTGGCCAGGGTTGTGGAGGTCATTGGTCTCCATGTTGGCCAGGGTTGTGGAGGTCATTGGTCTCCATGTTGGCCAGGGTTGTGAAGGTCATTGGTCTCCATGTTGGCCAGGGTTGTGAAGGTCATTGGTCTCCATGTTGGCCTGGGTTGTGGAGGTCATTGGTCTCCATGTTGGCCAGGGTTGTGGAGGTCATTGGTCTCCATGTTGGCCAGGGTTGTGGAGGTCATTGGTCTCCATGTTGGCCTGGGTTGTGAAGGTCATTGGTCTCCATGTTGGCCAGGGTTGTGAAGGTCATTGGTCTCCATGTTGGCCTGGGTTGTGAAGGTCATTGGTCTCCATGTTGGCCAGGGTTGTGGAGGTCATTGGTCTCCATGTTGGCCAGGGTTGTGGAGGTCATTGGTCTCCATGTTGGCCAGGGTTGTGGAGGTCATTGGTCTCCATGTTGGCCAGGGTTGTGGAGGTCATTGGTCTCCATGTTGGCCAGGGTTGTGGAGGTCATTGGTCTCCATGTTGGCCTGGGTTGTGGAGGTCATTGGTCTCCATGTTGGCCAGGGTTGTGGAGGTCATTGGTCTCCATGTTGGCCAGGGTTGTGAGGTCATTGGTCTCCATGTTGGCCAGGGTTGTGGAGGTCATTGGTCTCCATGTTGGCCAGGGTTGTGGAGGTCATTGGTCTCCATGTTGGCCTGGGTTGTGGAGGTCATTGGTCTCCATGTTGGCCAGGGTTGTGAAGGTCATTGGTCTCCATGTTGGCCAGGGTTGTGGAGGTCATTGGTCTCCATGTTGGCCAGGGTTGTGGAGGTCATTGGTCTCCATGTTGGCCTGGGTTGTGGAGGTCATTGGTCTCCATGAAACTAGTGACCTGACTCCTGATCACTCTCTCAAATACTTTTATTATGTGGGACGTTAGTGCAACTGGTCTATAATTCTTTGCCAATGCTTTGCTCCCTCCCTTGTGTAGAGGGGCAATGTCTGCTGCTTTAAGTGCATCTGGTATCTCCCCCGTGTCCAAGCTCTTCCTCCACACTATACTGAGTCTTACTCTCACCGTTCTCTGACGGTGAGAGTAAGACTCACTGCACTGCACTTCTCTTCCGTTCTCACTGCACCACATACTCATGCTGAGTACACGTAGCCTACACATTCACTAGACTCATCTAGGTGGCCGCACAATACACAGTCGACTCAGCTGTCCTCCAGGGCGTGGGAAATGTCCCCTGACGAAACCTCTATATCTCCTAGGACCTGCCCTGCTCTGTTATCATGTGTCGACACAGTTATCAGAGCCAGTACCCCCGATAACCCCCAACCCCCCACTGCACTTAGGTGTACTCTCAGTATAATAATAATAATTCATTTTCTTCACCAGAAGGTACAATGGGTTGGTGAGCTTACATAAGACTGGTATTTGTACCTCCATGCAAAGCCACTAACACGAATAGCGTTTGAGGCAGGTCCTTAACCTACCATATCAAGTAAGATGAAAAGGTACATTGTAGCCAAATTGTATTTCAACGTATAATTACAATATAAATCGACAGGTGTTTAGACTGGTAAAGATATATCGGTCTTAAGTACTAATATTGTGACCTCCACACCATTCCATACTTCTCATACTACCTTGCTCTGTTGATGGCCACACGGCTCAACACACCTTCTCTCACTCCAGGTTCAGGTTCAGCGTCTCTCAGGGTTCGAGCCTGGCACCGGGCAGGGCCTGGAGAGTAAAACTCCCACAACCCCATCCAGGTACATTCCAGGTACTCGTCTGGTAACTTAGTCCATGTCCAGCTGCCGGTTGTCAGCATCTTGCACTTGCATGATTAAACTCTAGTAGCCACCTGTTGGGTCATTCTGAGAGGCGTGGGGGGGAGGGGGAGGGGGGGTGGTGTCGGGTTCACGGAGGCTCCAGGAAGTGATTGGTGTGTGTGTGTGTGTGTGTGTGTGTGTGTGTGTGTGTGTGTGTGTGTGTGTGTGTGTGTGTGTGTGTGTGTGTGTGTGTGTGTGTGAAAAATTGCCAGATAAGAGGCGGGACCAAAGAGCCAGAGCTCAACCCCCGCAAGCACAACTAGGTGAGTACAACATAGCCACCATGAACCTCAGTCCTGGCTTTGTAGGTGTTGACTCGTCCCTTCCACAGTACACACTTAAATGCTCCAACTTTCTAAACAAACGTGAGCTGACTTAATCCTGCCTCCCTTGTTCTTACCCCGCCTCCCTTTCTTTTGCATACCTTCCTCATGTTCTTACCTGAGTACGTTACACTCACTTTACACTTGCTCGAGTGTAAGCTTACTTGTGTGTGTTCAGACGCCTGTATGAGAGAGAGAGAGAGAGAGAGAGAGAGAGAGAGAGAGAGAGAGAGAGAGAGAGAGAGAGAGAGAGAGAGACCAAATATACATAAGCGAGACACAATAACAGATAATGCTCATCACCTGACGTTCGCAAAGGCATTCGATAAATGTGACCATGGCGTGATAGCACATAAAATAAAGTCAATGGGAATAACCGGTAAAGTAGGACGCTGGATATTCAGTTTTCTGTCAAATAGGACTCAGCGAGTAACGGTCAACCATATAAAATCTAGTCCAAGTGCAGTTAAAAGCTCTGTACCTCAGAGTACAGTCCTTGCACCGCTGCTTTTCCTTATTCTCATATCAGATATAGACAAAAATACAAGTCACAGCTTCGTGTCATCCTTTGCAGACGACACAAAAATCAGTATGAAAATTACCTCTGCTGAAGACATGGAAAAACTTCAAGTTGATATTAATAAAGTTTTCGACTGGGCATCAGAAAATAACATGATGTTTAACAGTGATAAACTCCAGGGACCTTAAACATAATACAGGGTACAAAACACAATCAAATCTTCCCATAGTAGAAAAACAGCATGTCAAGGATTTGGGAATAATGATGTCCGACGACCTAACGTTTAGGGAGCATAACCAAGCAAATATTGCGTCAGCCAGAAAAATGATCGGATGGATTACGAGAACTTTCAAATCCAGGGATCCCATCACAATGGTTGTACTCTTCAAGTCACTTGTGTTGTCCCGTCTCGAGTACTGCTCAGTACTCACTTCCCCCTTCAGAGCAGGAGAGATTGCTGAAATAGAGGGAATACAGAGAACATATACGGCACGCATAGACGAGATAAAGCATCTAAATTATTGGGATCGTCTCAAAGCTCTCCAAATGTACTCACTAGAAAGGAGACGAGAGAGATACCAAATAATATACACATGGAAAATACTGGAGGGCCAGGTCCCAAATCTGCACAGTAAAATAACAACGTACTGGAGTGAACGATATGGAAGAAAATGCAGAATAGAACCAGTGAAGAGCAGAGGTGCCATAGGCACAATCAGAGAGCACTGTATAAACATCAGAGGTCCAGTGATGAGCAGAGGTGCCATAGGCACAATCAGAGAGCACTGTATAAACATCAGAGGTACAGTGATGAGCAGAGGTGCCATAGGCACAATCAGAGAGCACTGTATAAACATCAGAGGTCCAGTGATGAGCAGAGGTGCCATAGGCACAATCAGAGAGCACTGTATAAACATCAGAGGTCCAGTGAAGAGCAGAGGTGCCATAGGCACAATCAGAGAGCACTGTATAAACATCAGAGGTCCAGTGATGAGCAGAGGTGCCATAGGCACAATCAGAGAACACTGTATAAACATCAGAGGTCCGCGGTTGTTCAACATCCTTCCAGCGACTATAAGAAATATTGCCGGAACAACCGTGGACATCTTCAAGAGAAAACTGGACTGTTTTCTAAGAGAAGTTCCGGACCAACCGGGCTGTGGTGGGTATGTGGGCCTGTGGGCCGCTCCAAGCAACAGCCTGGTGGACCAAGCTCTCACAAGTCGAGCCTGGCCTCGGGCCGGGCTTGGGGAGTAGAAGAACTCCCAGAACCCCATCAACCAGGCCCAACATCCGACGTGCCCAACACCTGACGTGCCCAACACCCGACGTGACCAACACCCGACGTGCCCAACACCCGACGTGACCAACACCCGACGTGCCCAACACCCGACGTGACCAACACCAGACGTGACCAACACCAGACGTGACCAACACCTGACGTGCCCAACACCCGACGTGCCCAACACCAGACGTGACCAACACCCGACGTGACCAACACCCGACGTGACCAACACCCGACGTGCCCAACACCCGACGTAACCAACACCAGACGTGACCAACACCCGACGTGACCAACACCAGACGTGACCAACACCCGACGTGACCAACACCAGACGTGCCCAACACCCGACGTGACCAACACCCGACGTGACCAACACCAGACGTGACCAACACCCGACGTAACCAACACCAGACGTGCCCAACACCTGACGTGCCCAACACCCGACGTGACCAACACCAGACGTGACCAACACCCGACGTGCCCAACACCAGACGTGCCCAACACCCGACGTGACCAACACCCGACGTGACCAACACCCGACGACACCAACACCCGACGTGCCCAACACCAGACGTGACCAACACCCGACGTGACCAACACCAGACGTGCCCAACACCCGACGTGACCAACACCCGACGTGACCAACACCCGACGACACCAACACCCGACGTAACCAACACGCGATGTAACCAACACCAGACGTGACCAACACCCGACGTGCCCAACACCAGACGTGACCAACACCCGACGTGACCAACACCCGACGTGCCCAACACCAGACGTGACCAACACCCGACGTGACCAACACCCGACGTGCCCAACACTCGACGTAACCAACACCCGACGTGACCAACACCCGACGACACCAACACGCGATGTAACCAACACCAGACGTGACCAACACCCGACGTGCCCAACACCCGACGTGACCAACACCCGACGTGACCAACACCCGACGTGACCAACACCAGACGTGACCAACACCCGACGTGACCAACACCAGACGTAACCAACACCCGACGTGCCCAACACCAGACGTGACCAACACCCGACGTGACCAACACCCGACGTGACCAACACCCACGTGACCAACACCCGACGTGACCAACACCCAACGTGACCAACACCCGACGTGACCAACACCTGACGTGACCAACACCCGACGTGACCCAACACCGACGTGACCAACACCAGACGTGCCAACACCCGACGTGACCAACACCCGACGTGACCAACACCCGACGTGACCAACACCCGACGTGCCCAACACCCGACGTGCCCAACACCAGACGTGACCAACACCCGACGTGCCCAACACCCCGACGTGCCCAACACCAGACGTGACCAACACCCGACGTGACCAACATCAGCCATAGCTATACCCATGACCTCAGCGCCCACACTGACCTTGGCAGCGGGAGGTGCCCAGCCGGGCACACGCGAGGAAATTGGTCCGCAAATTGGCATCAATTGAACAATCGGGTTGATGCCTCCAGCTCCTGGGCCGGGCTCCTCCCCCTTTGTGTCACTTGTGGGTCTCCCTCCATCCCATCACGCCGGGGAAGGAGAAGAATATTGGCGTATATGTGACTAAATAGTGAGGCGCATGTCGCGTGTCATTTGTTTAAGAGTGCGCGATGTGGGCTGCAGGCTTCACTCAGTACAGTGTCTTCTGTAGCCTTATGTGGTAGGCCTACCTTACCATGATGATTTCGGGGCTTAGCGTCCCCGCGGCCCGGTCGTCGACTAGGCCTCCTGGTTGCTGGACTGATCAACCAGGCTGTTGGTCGCGGGTGCTCGCAGCCTGA
>WNGS01158386.1:7619-20281 GCA_020271785.1 Procambarus virginalis
TGCTGCTTGAAACTTTTGTTCTGAGTAGCTGAATCTAAACAACAACTATTTGTCATATATAGATACTGTTCTTAAGAGATTCCCGCATTTTGCACCCGCAAGATAACGTAATTGTATTAGCTGACATTTGACACTGAATTAATCTTCTTATTTTATAAGCTGTTCAACTGAGACAGTTAAGCAAGTCCCAGCTGTATCTGGGTACAAATGACAGGATGAAAACCCAGCGGGTTTTCTTCCTATTGGGGAGTGTTGTACATGCTGCAATGGCGGTATGTTCACTCATAGGATGAGTGATGCTGCCCAATAAACTCTCCCCTCGGGGCAAACCTAAATTAAAATTACTGTCCACAGGTTGAAGACCTTCGCAAAATGAGTGAGCCCGTCAAGAGGCTGGTGGAGGCTGGTCGGGTGTTTGCTATCCAGCAAGGCCAAGATGGCCGCCGCTCTGCCAGGATAACTTTACAAGATGGACAGCTTTTCCTCCACTCTCTTTTACCTCAGTCCAGACCCGCCCACGCCTTCACCATCCAGGTTACTTTATTATATCTACTAGCACTACATAACATAAACTTACTTTATTATATTTTTGTTTACAATCAACAGGAATTATTGTACTTTCTGCAGGAGAGTGATGTGGTGAGCATGCTGAACCCGTCCTGCACCGTGGCGTTTCTTGACCTTGGGTGGGCGGGGTCAACGAAGGGTCGGGTCACCATTCGCCTGATCTCTGACACTCCGCTGGCTAGACAATTTGTGTTGCTGTGCACTGGCCAGCAGGGCCCAACCTACCACAACACTAACATGTTGTTTGTCACCAAAGCAACCACTCAGTGGAAAACGGACGGAGTGGCTGGAGGAGACTACGAGTATAATGATGGTGAGGGAGGAGCCCCGCTGTTGCCTAAAATGCATGGAGCGTACCGAGAGTCAGGAAGGGCAGGATCAGTGTGGGCCGTTCATGGGTACATGAGTTCCCGGCCAGCTCAGTACATCATCGCCACCAGTAGCCACAGTGATCGAAAACAGTGGTCAAATGTCTTCGGCGAGGTGGTAGATGGTCTGGATGTGGTGCGGGCAGCAGCCAAGCACAGTAACATTAGGGAGGTGACTGTGGTAGACTGTGGTGTTATGTTGCCAGACTAGTTTTCTGTACTACCGCCATTCACCATCACTTCTGTGTCGCCATTACTCCTGTGGTGTAGTGTTGCCACGTTAGTTCTCTGTACTACCATCATTCACCATCACTTATGTGTCTCCAACACTTCTGAAACACCATCACTCCTGTGTCACCATCACTCCTATGTCACCATCACTTCTGTGTCACCATCATTCCTTTAACACCATCACTCCTGTGTCACTATCACTCCTGTGTCACCATCACTCCTGTGTCACCATCATTCCTGTAACACCATCACTCCTGTGTCATCATTGTAATGGTGTAGGCACACCATAGCCCTTCCCCCTTTCCCCTTCCCCCTTTCCCCTTCCCCTTCCCTTCTCTCACTTGCCTTCCCTCCCTTGGGGCCATTCCCTATCTTTCGTCACGGGTCTGACCATCGGGGCCATAACAGCTTGAAGCCACTGGCTCCCCTCGCCCTCCTGTCCTCCGGTCAGTGACAAATTTGAGAACAGAACCACCAAGGCCAATAAACTTGGGATCTCAAGTTACACGTGGGTGCCCACCAGCAGTCTTTCAAGGAAAGTCGTACTTGGTGCCTTCACAGTTTTTGGAGTTTCTGTCAAGAGAAATTGACCCTTATGGTCAAGCCTGCTCCGGATTGGTTAAAAGACATGTAGGCCTGGGAAGGCGGGGCCTCTCAGGATAGTGCCTGCCCATGCCATTGGCCCGGTTTCTAGATCCCCTAGTTATGTTTAAATCCATTGGCCATAGGCTTGGGATAGGCGGAGTTAATTTGGGCCTAGGAACTAGGGGGTGGAGCCTGTTTCACTGTTAAGGGTTTTTTTAAGACAGAAGAGTTAGTGTGTCTGGGGACTTCAACTAGGGTGCAGGCCAATTGACCTGCGGGCAGCCAATCAACATCATTTGGCAAGCAGCAGTATTGAAGGTAGTTGTGCTCCAATGTTCTTGCATATTAGTATTACATTTCCATTTGCCTCGTGTTATTCAGAATAGGCTATATTTCAATTGTGATTTAAATATACAGTTTCAATAATAAAATAATGTTAATGTTATTTTGGTGAGTTATCTGTCCCCTTTGATTATTTGACTGTGTTATTCATTCTTGTGATCTTCAGTTGCTGTTTGGAAATTCACCCGTGTTCTCCATTTTAGGAATTAAAAAGTCGTTCTAGAATCTCCCGTTCAGTTCAGTAAGACTACAGTATTAATCCATTCAGATTCAATTACTTGTCTGTTGGGTTCCCTGATTATCGAGTCCCTTCCTTCCTGGGGACCAATAATTATAGACACATTCATTTATGTATGGAAGGTGGTGGCAGTGTGTCAAGGTAAGAAAATTAATAACCCCTATACTTGTTATGTCCTCATTTAATATTCAGTTTTATATTCGTGGCAGTCCAGTGAGGGGTCATACTGGACTGTAACAGTGTTGAGCTGGGTTATTAAGTGAAGAGAGAAAGAGAATTATACAGTGGTCAGAGAGACGATCACAGAGTACTAAAATGTTACAATGTATATATAATAATAAAAACGTTACAATGGTAGCAGCGGTGTTCCAATAAGTGGTGGGTGTGTTCACAATTTATTGGGGGCCTGCGCGCCGGGCCGCTCGGGTCGTTGTTTTGTTTGTTTAGGCGGGCTCGCGATTTCGTTGCTCGGAGACACACTTATTTTCAGTGTTATGATTTAGTGCGTCATACGGGAAACTAGTAGAGTATGCGTTTCGCTCTGAAATCTATGGACAGAAATTAGTTCTCGTTTCTCTGCATAGCTTTCAGGGGTGTACAACACAGTTATATGTTGTACAGCAATCTGTTCGGCAGGTTGTCTGGGAAATTATCAGTGAAGGACGCTTACTGATAGATTTCTGAGGTACTAGGAATTGCCTCGAGTTCTAGATTTTAACGGGAAGGCCGCAGACGGCGTACTGACGCCTAGAGTGTGGCTGAGTTATCTTCATAGAGGGGGTCATGTTTGCAGCGAGGCTGACCTTAAACATTCTAGTCGGGAATTGTGTCTTAGGGAGGACGGCTGCTAGTGTCGGATGTTTTTCTCCAAGGGCGGGTCAAACGTAGCTACCGGTCGTAGCTCAGCGAGGAACAATCGTAGTTAATCATCACGAGAGTAGTCTTAAAATTAGTTAAGAGCAGTCATTACAATAGTTCAGCAGATGGTTTTAGGAGACGTTACAAAGTACTAAATTAAGTTCCCTTTCAGGTTAAGCATCCCTTCGTTAGTTAAGCGTCTCCCCTTGATTAAGTAATTTTCGTATAAAAGTGTTATTATTTTCTAAGTATTTGTTTTATATTTTTTTTATATCTGGAATTTTGTTTACATATTATGCAGTACTGATTCTCTGGGAGAATTACAAAGGTGAGTGGTTTACTGTTTTCAAGTGAAGTGAAGTGCAGTGCATTAAAGTGAATTCGTGTAAAACTCAATGAAATTCGTGGAAAAATTTTTTGTGATGATATTTTTCAAAGTCGCATGGAAAATCTCAGTTTTGGGAATAAAGTCTAGTTTTTGTGTCTAGCCATACGATCATCGGGTCGTCAGTGTTAATTCCAGTGTGCGATTAAAGCGATCCGAGTTAGAACTGTGGGAGACCGAAAGTAGAGTTTTTTGGTCATTTAAGCGAATTAGCGCTGGGACTCTGAATTTTTCTGGCAGTTCTCAGCGCTCAGTGAGTCAGCGGTCTGTAATTGTTTACACTCAACCAAGTGTCTAAGTGTCTTGCGAGTGATATATTCAGTTCAAGTGATAAGCAAACTACACGTTGGTATTTAATTTATAATTTTGAGAAAAGAAATACTTGGTTAATTAAGAATTAGTGCGGAGACTACTTTCTGAGGATTCGACTTCGTGACAGTGGGCGCGCTTTTAATTTTTGTATACTTATCAACGTATCCAAGTGGTTCGCGAGTGTTATATTCGGTAAAGTAACAAGTCAACTATGCGCCAGTATTTAATTTATAATTTTGGGAAAATGATTACTAATTTTTAATTAAGGTTCAGCGTGATTCTGTAGCTGTGAGGGTCGCGGCTATCAGTGTTAATCTCTCAGTCTTCTACTACGCGACCGGCGTTGACCCAGTGTATACTATGTAAACATCGAGTGCATTCAGTAACGTAAATAAGTGATTTATCATTAATTTTTGTTTAATTAATAAATACTTATAATTATATGTGAGCGCCGTTGTCAACGTCGGGCGTTAAGAATTAAATAATTGTTGAAGGTATAAATATCGCGCCTGTGTTAAATTAACGATAACGTCATTCATTCCTAGCGCGCCTAAGATTTACAAGAAAATTTTTGGGAAATTCAGTTAACGTAAAGTGTTATATTAATTGTGCGCTGGTAAACAAGACTTAGATTATTTTCGATAAATAAAACAGAGTTGAAACTAAATTATTTACATTAAATTCAGTGTAGTTCCTTTCGATAATATCCACGGTATAATTCCAATATATTTTGTTCAAGAATTTGTTAATTATCAATAGATTTATATTGGTCTTGCATTTAGAGACAGGAAATTTTTTACTTTAATCTGTTTATCACTACGTTACCAGTCATCTTCGAGTGTTAAATAAATATAGTAAAATAATTACATTTTATCAAGATTCATTTTAGTAATTTCCTGGCATTTAATTAATAATTAACGTAACCTTTTTTTATGTGGTTTATAATTGCGCGTGTATTTTATTCAACCGTCGTATACAGTGGTTCTTCACAAGTAAATAAATGCTAGTCGTATATTCTATCTGTTTGCATAGTGTGACGATAATCTCTTATCAGAGATTTAGCCTGCTATTTCTGCGAATCACGCCTGTCCTCATCAATCTACAAGATACGTTTTGTAGTGGCTAAACGTACATATGTTAGCCACACGTACCAGCAACTCCCTCCTTCCCCCCCCACTGCTGCACCTGGTCGACGCGCCGAACCCTTCAATGGCCTAACGAGCGACTTGCGACCATCCAGCTTCCTCATTGGCCGCCAACCAACACTCCACTCCGGCTCCCCGCCAATCACAAGACCTCACCAGTTATTGTTGGAGTCCCTTGCGTTTCTGCCAGCCAGAATATTGTGTGCTCGCAAGCTGTGAACTCCTAAGTGACTCACTCTGTGTGGTCAAGTAGAGGTTCATAGTTAGTGCATATATTCCAGCATTCATATTTTACTTACTTTTGTATATCAATTCTCCTCCCCATTAACGTAATCTATTTTCATGTTTATATTGTTTATTATTTTTGCCAGTAAGCCAAGATTTTGCATTTATTTCAATTTGTGTTTTTATTGTTATTAAAATCCATATTTTTTATTATTGCTTTTAGTCTTTCCAACCTTACCACAGATTACCAAATCACGCAGTCATTCTTTTTTTTTCTCTTTTTTTTCCTTTTCCAAGGGTAGGTCCATTAAACACTGAGACGGGTCAAATAACAGATAGGGATGATGAGATGAGTAGTATTTTTTAATAAATATTTTGTATCTGTTTACTAAAGAGGAACTTCATATGCCTTCAGCCGAAGTCTATGTGGGTGGGGACAGGACAGGTTGACGAGTTTAGCAGTTACCAGGTAGGTGTGGTTATTAAACAAATAGTAAAACTCAAACCAACAAATCCCCAGGGCCGGATAAGTGTTTGCCAGAGTGCTGAAAGTAATTCAAGAGTCTTTGTTGACCCACTGTCATCATATTTAATAAATCAAAATTCAGGCACAGTGCCATAGTTTTGAATTTGCTAATGTGATACCAGTTTTTAAGAAAAGGATAGATCACTTGCGTCTAACTATCGACCAATTAGCTGAACGTCTATTGTGGGAAATTACTCGAATCTATAATTGCAAAAAAATTCGTCTTCATCTTGAAAAACATAAATTAATATTTTAGTCGCAACATGGTTTTTATAAATGAGGACGTCATGTTTAACAAATTTGTTTATCTTTTTATTCTAGCATAGTTGAAGCAGTTGATATTGGTAAGGATTGTGATGTTGTGTACCTTGACTTTATCAAAGCTTTCGATACAGTGCCACATGAAAGACTATTAAAAGATGAGGCTCTAGAAAAAAAAAAAGAAAAATGTATTGGGGGCTATATTAAGCTGGATCGGGGCATGGCTATACCAAAGGAAACAGCGAGTTTAGTATAATGGAGTTCAAGTCAGAGTGGGAAAATGTTGTAAGTGGAGTGCCTCAAGGCTCTGGCTTGGGTCCTCTCTGTTTTTTAATATATAATAAATATTTAGATTCGGTTTGAGTAGCAACATTGCAAATTTGCCGACGATAAAAAAATTATGAGGAGAATTATTCGGAGGAGGGATCACTATCACTTCAAGTTGATCTAGATAGGGTTTTTGAAATTGTCAAAGGACTGGCAGATGCTTTAATGCTGATAAATGTAAGTTCTAAGCTAGGTAAGATGATAGAGTTACAAGTCGAGCTAATGGTGTTAGATGCGAAGTCGGTTGCGAAAGGGATTTCTGGGAGTTTATAATATTAAGAATTTAAAACAAAAGGATCAAAGCAAAATGTTCGTAATAAGCAAATAGGACACTGGGATTTATTTATCGAGGCGTTAGTAACAAGACAGCTTTTGTGGTTCTCAAGCTATATTTTGGTCTGGTTAGGCCCCATTTTTTCTGGTTAGGCCCCATTTAGATTATGCAGTTTCAGTTTTTGGTCGCAATATTATAGAAGGGATATAAATTCATTGAACGTGTCCACGTAGGATACTCGATAATTCCCCAAATTAGAAATCTTCATATGAAGAAAGAAACAAAGCTTAATTGCATTCACTGGAAAGGCGAAGAGGTTATGGGTGAATGATAGAGGTTTACAAGTGATGAATGAACATACCAAAGTGGATATTAAAGGGTATTGAAGTATCAACACAGGACAGACGCGAATCAATGGGTATAATGGATAAGTATAGGTTAGGAAAGACTTGGTTTAATACTGGTTCAGTAACATGTTGTTGATTTGTGGAACGTCAATTGCCGCTTAACATTGTGGAGGTTGGGAACCCTCGATTGTTTCAAGCATGGTTGGACATGTGTAAGTGGGATTGGTGGTTATAAATGGAGCTGCCTCGTAGGGCATAGGCCTTCTGCAGTTGGTTTGTTCTTATGTTCTTATTACCCTTGTTTCGTGTTCTGTCCCCTTGTGTTGATACTTTAATACCTTATTAATATCCCCTTTGTTAGTCCATTCATCCACTTGTATAAACCTCTTCATGTCCCCCTAACTCTTCGCGTTTCAGTGAATTCAACTTAATCTTAGTTCATCTTTCTTCATATGGAAGAGTTTTCTAATTGGGGAAGTAACTTAGTCATCCTGCGCTGGAAACGTTCAATGTGAATTTATATCCATTATTTATGATTATTTATATCCATTATTTATTTATAAATAATGGATATGGGTATTTAATATGGAAAAGTCTTAGTCAGACAGGAACACAGGAACGTTAGTAGCCCCATACAAATTGAATAGGTCGAATATTAATGACCCGAAGTGGATAACAAAGAGTTTGAAGAACATTATAGGTAGAAAGAGAGTTTAGTTAAAATGGATAAAGAATGGGGAAGTTTGTTTAGAACAAGAATTCGTAAAAATAGTTAGAAATGTTAAAAAAGAGAGATAAGGAGCAAAAGAACTATGAAGTTCGTATAGCGGGCAAGCAAAGACAACCTAAAGGTTTTTCAGTTATATCGAACTAAGACTAGGGAAAGGATAGGTCCATTAAAAACTGAGACAGGTAAATAACAATAGTGAATGAGGATGAAGTAGTATTGTTAATAGATATTTTGTATCTGTATTGTATACTAAAGAGAACTTAACAATATGCCTTCGCCGAACAAGTCTATTGGGGTGGGGACGAGGACAGGTTGACGAGATTAGCAGTTACCAGGGAGGATGTTTTTAAACAACTAGTAAAACTCACCAAACAAATCCCCATGGCCGGATGAAGTGTTTGCCAAGAGTGATGAAAGAATGCAAAGAGGAGCGTTTGTGACCCACTTGCAATCATATTTAATAAATCTAATAGAGTCAGGCACAGTGCCATAGTTTTGGAAAGTTGCTAATGTGATACCATTTTTTAAGAAATGAGATAGATCATTTGCGTCTAACTATCGACCCATTAGCTTAACGTCTATTGTGGGAGAAGTATCGATCTATAATAGCAAGAATTCGTCTCATCTTGAAACATAAATAATAATTGAGGTCGCAACATTGTTTATAATGTCCGTCAGGTTTAACAAATTTGTAGCTGTTTATTCTAGCATAGTTGAGGCGTTGATAGTGGTAGGAATTGTGATGTTTGTGTACATTGACTTTATCAAAGCTTTGGATACAGTGCACATGAAAGACTGATTAAAAGATTAGAGGCTCATGGTATTGGGGGTCATATATTAGCCTGGATTAGGGCATGGCTATACCAGGGGAAACAGAGAGTTAGTATAAAGGAGTCAAGTCATAGTGAAAATGTTTTGTAAGTGGAGTGCCTCAAGGCTCTGTCGTGGGACCTCTGTTGTTTTAATATATATAAATGATTTAGATTCAGGTTTGATTTGCAACGTGATTGCAATTTGGCCGATGATACAAAATCGTTAGGGAAATTAATTCGGAAGGAGGCTCCTATCACTTCAGTTGAATCTAGATATGGTTTTGAAGTGGTCAAAAGATTGTTTGGCAGATGCAGTTTATGCTGATAAATGTAAAGTTTTGAGGTTAGATAATGACGGTAGAGATGCAAGATACGAGCTAGATGTTATTGAGATTGCGAAGTCGGATTGCGAAAGGGATCTTTGAGTTATAATTAGTAAGAAATTTAAACAAAAGGATCAATGTATGTTTAATAAGGCAAATCGGACACTCGGATTTATTATCGCGCGTTAGTAACAAGACACCTGGTGTGGTTCTCAGCTATATCTGCTCTCGTAGGCCCCTTTAGATTATGCAGTTTCAGTTTTTGGTCGCATATTATAGAATGGATTAAATTCACTTGAACTGTCCAGCGTAAGGTGACTAAGTTAATTCCCCCACATTAGAAATCTTTCAAATGAAGAAAGATTAACAAGCTTAAATTGCATGCACTGGAAAGGCTAAGAGTTAGGGGTGACATGATAGAGGTTTACAAGTGATATGAATGGACATAACAAAGTGGATATTAATAGGGGTATTAAAAGTATCACCAGACAGAACGCGATATAATGGGTATAAATTGGATTAAGTTTAGATTTAGGAAAGACTTGGGTAAATACTGTTCAGTAACAGGGTTGTTGAATTTGGAACATTGCCGCATAAATTGTGTAGTGGGGTCCCCTGATTGTTTCAAGCATGGTTGGACATGTATATGAAGTTGGATTGGGTGGTTATAAATAAGGAGCTGCCTCCTATGAACCAATAGGCTTCTGCATTTTCCTTGTTTTTTATGTTCTTATGTATTGATGTATAGTCATTTTTTGAATAATAACATTAAATACCTGTTGAAAAGTCAGGGTGCTGTGGCTTTGACACGCAATTTTTAATGGAGACCCATAGTTAATCCTATCTGTACAGCCCCCCCCTTTCGTGACGTGGGACCTCATTGTGCATCTTATGACGTCACTCATGGAGAAAATCAGGGATAGCTTTTCGTGACGTCGCTAAAACAACGAATCTTATTACTATAGATGCATTTGTTATTTTAGTTGTTACGAACCTTACCTCCTATGGTGGTTAGTTTCAAGTATAAAATATTGGTGGACACAGTGGAGAAAGTTTGATAGGAAAATATCTATAGCTGATTTCAGGGAGTCCGCGAGTTCACCATAAAACTCCGCCCAGCAAGTAGTACCTTCTCATCTGTAGATTCTTAGAATAATGTGAACTGGAAATGCCTAACTATGTAAGGGAAAATGGACTCAATCAAAAAGCATGCATGGGGAATACGGTAAATAAAGTCAGTAAAGGGTTTGATTGCAAATGTAAAGAGTAGAGTATTAAGAGGCTATTACGGAAGAAGGAGAGATGCCATCTTCACATCTTCCTGTTATCATGAAGATAGTGAAGTAGGTAGGATGATAGGATATCAGTCAGGCAGGATGATATGTAATCAGTCAGTAGGCAGGAGATGATGAGAGGATAGATGATAGAAGATAAGAGTCAGGATGATAGGCAACCAGTCAGCAGGAAGATAATGAGGACGGCAGAATGATAGACAAGCCGTCAGGCAGGAAGATAGTGAGAGAGGCAGAAAGGTAGGCAAGCATTAAGGCCAACACTATCACCGCTCCCGGCAGTACCCTGTTTAACTTTCCTCTTCTGTGGGGCAGTTTGTTTCGGGTGACCGCTTGGCGACACTGAAACGTGTACACTCTTTCCAGTCTGCTCGCCTAATTGCAGCGATGTATATATTTTATTGGTATCAAGTTTGTTCCAATAATAGAATGCTCTAGAGGATAATATCTATAAAATTAACCAAAACCGGCGTGAAACCCACACCAAATATAAAACGCTTTAGCGATCCAGTAGTGCGGCGCTCCTAAACAGCGATGAAATGTTATGCTCTTTTCAGGTTTGTCAACTCCAGAATTATTCTACATCGTTAATTTTAGTATCACTGTGATCGCAATAGAATCCCCTACCCGAACATATGCATGTAACGTAGACAACATGGGCGCGCCTTACCCGCAGGCGCCGCCATGTTGTCTACGTTACTGCATATGTTCGTGTAGGGGATTCTATTTGCGATCACATTGATACTAAAATTGAAACTCTTTTACCCGCAACAACCCCTAAACTCACAGAAGCCTTAACCGCTAGAGCACATTCATTGCCACCCTGCCTACACCCAAGTACACCAGGAAAAAACACATACAGTTGGCTAATAGGAAGTTTTTGTCCTACATTGTTGATTGTGGTATCAACATATTCCGCATAAAATGCTGCAAATGGGACTATGAATATAAGCAGTAAGAACCGCAATATATATAAGGCAATACCAATAACAAAGTATAAGTCGGTAAAATGTATTTATAAAAACTTATACAAAGTGTTTGTACTTACCTACGGAATGATGATGATAGAACAATAAGTTGAGCATTCTGTGATCTACTCCACCTGCTTTAGGATAAGGTTCCTGAAGTTGCTCAACAGTTGTTCGTAGGTGGAGTGAAGCAGGTGCGGGTGGTTACTTCTTCTACACCCAAACGACCCTCTTGCGGTGGGAATTTTGTGTAGCATGGGTGACGGAACACAATGCAACTCCACATGGTGCTTGCACTGATACTTCGCGTCCTTTATCTGTCCTGGACTTGTGGCAAACATGACACCTTCGACGTTTTGCCAGGGGGAACGATGGAATGGGTCCACTTCTTATTGAAGACGCTCCTGCGGATCAACAATACCTGGGCTTTTCGTAGGAGAAGGACGACTGGTACTCGGATCCGGTGTCCGTTCTGAATCACGATGAGGGAGTCGTCTTCTGAGGTTGCGGATTAAATGAGGGACGCCTCACACCAGGATGTCCGGGTCTTACAAAACTGCCGGCACCAGAAGTACTTGCATCATCAACATTTATATCCGGAGTATGTGTGATGGTGTTATTTGTGGCAGGCCACTCATTATTTTCCCAATTCAACAGGGACCATATTGCTACCCTCATGAAACTGGAGCAAGGTCATTGTTCTGAGATCAGTGCTGTAGTTCTTGTACAGCACAAATGCATTATGGAATGCCATTTGCAGGAAATAAAGGTTGTCTTTGGTGCCACTTGTGACATATTCGTGTGAACTTGCAATATTTACCATTGGTCAAAGTGTATCAACATCTTTCATGTAGCTATTGTAGTCACATATTGCTTTGGGATTGTTTACAGTTCCTTGGTGCACTGAAGATGTTCCGTCACGTTTCCGAACTCTTTTTCCTTCGTTCGACTTCCTGTGTGTCAGCATTGTGGCAGTTTGTGATCAGTGAGACCACTCGCTTGTCTTTTCACAGGATTATAAATGTATTATCCCTGCGGCGGAATAGGGTAGTATCCACGGGAATTTTACCCTTTGCTTGCTGTTGCAGATCCTTGAGTGCTCCACGCTGCAATCTGATTGTTCCACATGTGTAAACCCCATGTTCACGTAGCTTTTCTGAGAGGTTGACAGAGTTATAGTACGTATACCATGTACAGATAATAACCCTTGTACATTAGGGGCTCAATCAAGCCCATGACTGTCTCCACTGTTTTTCCCAATTCCGGCATACACCTCAAGAGTCATATATGTAGCCAGATGTGCTGATTCACAAGCATGTACCAGGTTAGCTCCATACTTCTCAGGCTTATTTGGATTATAAACCTTGAAAGATAATCGGCCACGCCATGACATTGTTCCTTCATCCAATCTCAGTTCTTTCTTGGAATGTATATTTGTGCAAATTTGCTTGCAAGATATTTCATCACTGTGCCCCCCGAATTTTTATCAATCTGTCTTTATTGTTCGGGGAATGGCATTGTTATTATAACTATGAAAAAAACTGGC
>WNGS01158389.1:7444-24813 GCA_020271785.1 Procambarus virginalis
AACATCCTTCCTCTCACCTCTTGTCAGGCTTTGACTTTTACCCCTCCTGTAGTTCCTGTTCTTCATCACCACCTCCCTCTTTTCGTCTTCTCTTTATTTAGATTTCATGTGGTGGATTCTTCGTGACCTCCATAACAGTGACCATTTCCCCATCCTTGTCACCTTTTTCTCTTTTCACCCTTCTCTCTCCTTCCTTAGGTGGCAGTTTGCCAAGGCTGACTGGAATCTATTCACTCTACATGCTACTCTTTCTGACCTCTCCTATCTGCCTCACCGTCGAGCTCTACTCCTTTTTCATCACACCATATTAGACGCTGCCCTCCACTCTATTCCTTGCTCTACCTCCAGGGCATGCGGAAGTGCGTTCCCAGGTGGAATGCTGGGTGTTTCGACTGTCCTCTGTAAGAGTGCAGCCTGGAAGAACAGATGCAGACAGACGGCTATTTCTTTTTTTTTTTTTATAAGACTGCGGTCCGTACGGTTAAACGTGAGAGTTGGAAATCTTTTGTCTCCACCATTACGTCTGATATTCCTCTGCCCCAGATCGGAAGAAAATCCGTAAGATTGCGGGTAAGTTTGTTCCAGATGTCTCACCAGTCCTTCACTTCCATGGTTCTATTGTGGCGGATCCTGTGTCAGTCGCCACCGAACTGTGTTCCCCTTTTTCGACTGGTGGCTCCAGTTCTAGTCTTCCTCCATCTTTCCTTATTCGTAAGCACCTTCATGAATCTTGTCCTATAGATTTTCGCACGCATCTCCAGCTTCTCTATAATGATCTCTCTCTCCGAACACCAGTCTGCCCTGACTCTCTGCGGTTCTATGGCAGCGGCTCAGAAGCGAAACATCTCCTAATGAATGTCACCTCTCTCAATGCATGGTTTCAGTATATACTGAATCTGTTTAACCATATCTGGCAGTCATCATCTGTCCCTGAGGACTGGCTTAGGTGGTGTTTTTTCCTATTCAGAAACCAGGGTCTCTAGGGACAGCTGCTAAGGACATCTGCCCCATTGTCCTCACGAGTTGCGTCTGCAAACTCTTTGAACGTATGTTCAATGTCCTTATGATGTTGTTCTTGGAACACTATCGCCACCACTTACCTTCTCAATTTGGCTTTTGCAAGTGTCATGACTGATGTCTTGGTGAACATGGTCTATATATGTACTGCTTTTGCTGCAAAGACCTCTGTTGTTGCTGTCCTTTTTTGACCTGGAAAAGGCATATGACACCACCTGGAGATACGATATTTTGTCCCAACTCCATTCGTGGTAATCTCCTCCTCTTCCTACGAAGCTTCCTCTAATCGTTCCTTTAGTGATGGTTTGTACCATTCTGCCTCTTTACGGCAATATGAAGGTGTACCCCACGTAGTGTTCTGAGCACTTACTAATTTTCCTGGTTGCCCTCAGTGGTCTTCTTTACTCCCTTCCCTCTGGAATCTCATCAGCTCTCTATGTTGACAATCTTACCCATTGCTGTCAAGGTGATGACTTGCCTTTCCTTCAACGGCGACTTCAACTTGCGATTGATGCCGTGTCATCCTGGGACACCAATCATGGCATCAAGTTCTCTACAACTAAAACTTTTGCGATGACTTTTACTCGGAAGTAAGGTCGTTCTTCATCCCCTTTGTCCCTTTATGGTAATCCCCTTTTGTGCAAAGATTTTGCTAAACTTATGGAGTTAATCTTTGAAACTCGTTTGTTTTGGTCTCCCCATATCTCTAACCTCTGAGTTGGATGCTCTAAGGTCCTTAACTTACTTAAGGTAAGTTATACTTCCTGGGGCGCTGATACGAGCACGCTCCACCTTCGTGCTGTCTAAACTCAAGTATGGTTGTCTTGCTTACTCGTCTGCCTCTCCTTCTACTCTTTGCTGTCTTGATGCTCTGCACCATAATGGGTTATGCCTCAGCTCTGGTGCCTTGTGTTTGACTCCTACCCTAAGCCGGTATGATGAAACAGGCATACTGTATCTACAGGATCGCAATGATCGCTACTGTCTTTGCTACATTGCACAGTCCCTACAACACCCTCCTCACTCTCGCTTATGTTGTACTTTTCCTTGCACACTTTTCTTCACACTTCCGCTCCATTTCTGTTTTCACAGATGGAGTCAAAGTCTGCAAGTGGTGTAGCCTACTCTGTTGTTTTTCCTGACCACACCTATGTGTCACCTGCATCCAGAGACTAGCATCTCCACAGCAGAACTTTGTCGTATTTTGTATGCTCTTTGTTAACAGCTTTCTTGCTGTCAATTTTCCTTTGTTGTTGTAGTTGACTCTCACAGTGCCCTCATGGCTCTGGAGTCCTTTAATCCAGTTCATTCGGTTGTAGTTGAAATTCAACATTGGCTGTTTCTTATCTCCAATAGATTTAGGACAGTGGAATTTTGCCGGTTTCCCAGCCATATTTGTGTGTCCTTAAATGAGCGTGTGGACTCTTGTCACTAAGGAGGCTATCTGCACTTGCCCCATCTCCCTTAAAAGTGTTCCTTATTCTGACTTCGATCCAGGTATTCATTCCTCCATCCTTACCCATTGGCAGGAACTGTTACTCGTGACAAACTGCATACTCTTAAAGGTAGTGTGTCCCCATGGCCCTCCTCCAATCACCATAATTGGTCGTGAGAAATGGCTCTGATGAGATTACGTATTAGCCATAAATGTCCCTACATTTATGTTTAATTCATAGGCACTTAATGGAGCGCCGCCCTGCTCTTTATTTTCCAAACTGCATTGTCCCTCTTACGGTCGTGCATATCCTTGTTGAATGTCCTGACTTCCAGGAGGCGTGTGTGTCTTGTTTCCTGACTGTCCCTCGTGGTCACTTGTTCCTCGATAGAATCCTTGATGAATCATATACCTTTGATATTGTTTGCTTGCCTTATGCACTTTTGTTCTCGAATTGGCATCCTTAGTGATATTTACCGTTTTTTTTTTATATCCCACACTGTTGATGGTGCTTCGTAGCCTTCCGGGCTTGGTGCCCTCTTTTGATAATTACTTGCGTACTCTTTCTCATCTACGTTAATGACATTCCGAATGCCTCTCCATACCTCAAGCCAGTTTTATTTGCTGTTTACACAACCCTCATTTTCTCCAATCCTAAGAATTGGCAATATCCAGATTGGTAATAAAGTAGATGGTAAATTCCATGATGTTCTCATTGATAAAAAGCTGAATTTCCAGTGTCACATACAAATTATAGCTAAAAAATATTTTAAAATCACTTGGCATTCTTTTCTAAATCAGATATTATGTACGTCACCCTCTACCTTGGTTAAGCTTTAATGGCCTCTCGTCTTTCCTTATCACAATTTTGGTATCATTGCCTGGGGTTCTCCCTAAATTATATATGATCTCTAATTATTTAAGATAAATCATCAATTAGAACAATAACAAACTGAAGCCACAGACAGCATTCTGCCCTCCCCCCCTTTCTTAAATCTAAATCATTGAATATTTTGATATTAAGTCCAAGTCACTTCACACCCTGTCAAGTGCACTATATATATATATATATATATATATATATATATATATATATATATATATATATATATATATATATATATATATATATATATATATATATATATATATATATATATATATATATATATATGAACACTGAACTGCAATGCTAAACCTGTTCTTAAATACATGGTAGGGGGCTGTAACAGAATCTTTGAAATCCACACTAGAAACAAATATTTATTTGATATTCCAAGAGTGTGACTTAGCCAAAGTGGAAAAATTCCACAAATCAAGAGTCCCAAAATGTAAAATGTTCTTCCCAATAACATCAAAGACTGTCCCTCTCTCAACCAGTTTAAAGAGAGAAACTAAGTACTACCTAATAAATGCCATGTAACCTACCTTACCTACTGATTGTCAACCTATGTCTTGCTATTATTAAACAATAATGAATAATGACTGAACTTGTAATACTGCTATATGCCAAGTAAAAAAAAAGTTACTATGTTTATTTAGTTAAAATTACCATCGGCTGTTCTGTTGCAGTTTTGCTGTTCCATTCAACACGTAATTATTGTCATTCTTTCTATTTTTTCTACTTTTGTTCAACTTTTGCTTTTCATCTCAATTATTTTTAACAATTAGTTTTAAGTGTTTATCCACAGCATATCTGAAACACTGTGCATATTAGTGGCTTTAGGCATAGTATATTCTTGCTTTATCTAGAAATCCAACATTGTGCTTGTAACCCATTTTCTATGTATGTTTCTCAAAAAAACATTATCATCTTTAGCATTATCATTATGTTAAACAGGAATAGCTTATGGAATAGTATAGTGAAAGGATAGAAGAGTGGGGAATATAATATGTGATTTTTGAGAATATACCAACAGTTTGAGACTTTGCCTGTGTACTGTATGTGAGTGTTCAAATTTAGTCTCTTGTTTATGTATAGTCCAAGGAACTTTTTCATCATTTTTAATGGTAATGTTGACATTATCTATTTGAAGGTGAATTTCATTTGATAATTTACTTCCAAATACAATGTAATAGGTATTCTCTATATTTAGTTTGTTGGTTGACATCCAACCACATCCAGTTTGTTTCAATTTGTTGTTTACAATATTACTTATTGTGTGATGCATTGGAGTTTGAATAGATGAAGGTAGTATCGCCAGCAAATAGTATTGGTTTAAGGATGTTAGAGATATTTGGTAAATCATTGATGTATATAAGCAATAGGAGAGGTTCTAAGATGCTGCCCTGTGGCACTCCTACGGTTACAGTAGAGATGTGGGGGGGGGGTTATGTCATTAATGGCTACATATTGGTGTCTATCATTAAGATATGATAGAATATAGTTATCAGGAAGGCCTCAGATTCCGTAATGATTAAGTTTAAGTAAAAGGTTGAAGTGGTATGGTATGGCTTACAGTATCAAAGCCTGACTGTCAATTATATTAACCTGAATCTGGCAGTTATATTATCCTAAGACTGGCAATTATAATATATATATATATATATATATATATATATATATATATATATAGCATAAATATGTTAATTACATTATCTTGAATCGGGCAGTTTTATATTTATATGGATCTAGCAATTTGATATATGTATATATGAATCTGGCAATATATATATATATAAGTAGCAAGCAATTCTATATATATATATACAGTATTGTATATGAATCTGGCAATAATATTAGCCTGATTCTGATATTTGTATTATCTTATATCTGGTATTTTATAAACCAAAACTTTGCATATATATGAGTGACTCCAGAATTTGTATTATAATGCGGAGTATTTCATCGAAGGCTTAATTACTAATATTTATTTCATTTGTTTACAGATGCCTTAATCTGACAATTTATTAATATAAAAGGATGTTTGCTTTTAAATTAGTGATTTAAAAAATTGATGTAAAGTCCTTAGTTTAAATATTGTTTAATTGATAGGTATATTTATGATCATTATTGGCCTGTATTATGAGGTGTAGGGGTAACCTATATGGTTTTCATTGGTCGTTTAATTTCTTGTCTTGATGGATGTGAATGATGTTTATTATTTATTTAGGCTCTATTATTAGTTCAGATTATTTATAGATATAATAATGTGCAATAGATGGCTCTTACTTAAAACCTGTTAATTATTATATTATTATTACTTGACAGTTGTCTCAACATTCCAATTTACTGTCCTCTTACTATAAGTGTTGTTTTAATTAGCACATAAATGATCTTCACGTAATATGGTTTGTTTACCCCCATGACAATGCTTCAGTATTTGTAAAGTTATAATTCCCGGTTATTAAGGAAATTAGAGAAATAACAAACCCTGAATGTATGAACATTAAAAGCATTTTGGTATGTGCAAAACATTCTCGTTTTGCAAGAACACTGGCTTACATCTTATGAATTTCAAAACCACTTCAAATTTATTGATAGTTCTTTTTCCACTGCCAGTATTGACATGTCTATTGACTGGTCAGGTCCTGGAAGACCCTATGGTGCTGCTGCTATCCTGGGCATAACAATATGCAATGTAAAGTTGAGGTTGTCAATATTGTATCAGGGCTCACTCCTGCTATACTTGTGTCCTATAGTTATCTGGAGATGATTTCGGGGCTTATCATCCCCCACGGCCCGGTCCTCGACCAGGCCTCCTTTTTGTTACACAATCCCAAGGAAGCAGCTTGTAGCAGCTGTCTATCTCTCAGGTATCATATTTACTGCTACGCCCCTTGTGCTCAGGGGCCTGAAAGGTGCTCAGCAGTATTTGATTATGTGTGTGTGTATATGCATGGTTTCCACAAGCAATATCAACTGTGCAGATGAGTATGGAAATATATGATCAGAAATATATCAATTGACTAATTTGTATCATAATGCTGAACTCATGGGTGGTAGGTGATTTTTAACACTGATTTTACCCGCTAAGATGTATACTTAAATTTGTTTAATGATTTCATGGATGCTGAAAATTTACATAATCCTGCTATTAATGATTTATTTACTATTAACTATAGCTTTATGTCATGAGATAGGAATGGAAGGTCTCATATTGATCATTTTCATATTGATGATATAACTGGTCACACCTTTAAGTATAAGGCTGTCAGTGATGACAACCTGTCCTGGTATCATCCTGCCATGGCCACCTCCAATATACCTCACTCACAAGTTGCTGCTGCCAAAGAAAGCATAAACCTCCCTAGAACACATCTAAACAGAGGAAGGCCACTCTTGCTGATCTGGATAAGTTTAATGCCTGCTTAACGAATACTCAATCACAAGTGATGCAATTGCTTGCAATATTATTCAGTGCAATTTACATCAGAAAAATCTCAAGGACTTTTTCACATCTGTCGTTTCACTGCTAGATAGGGCAGGGGAAGAGAGTATTTATCTTATAACCAATTAAAGAAGTAGTATGCCTGGTTGGAATAATCATGTTAGGGAATTTCAAAATAGATCTACCTTTTGGCATAACCTATGGAAAGATGCAGGGTGTCCCAGACTTTTTGGCATAACCTACGAAAATATGCACGGTGTCCCCAGACCTTTTGGCCTAACCCACAAAAAGATGCAGGGTACTGCAGACGTTTTAGCATGACCTACAGAAAGAGGCAGCAAGCCCTAAACCTTTTGGCATGATCTACGGAAAGATACAGGAGTGCCCAAGATCTTTTGGCATAACCTATGGAAAGTTGCAGGGTGCTCCAGATCTTTTGGCCTAACCCACAAAAAGATGCAGGGTACTGCAGACGTTTTGGCATGATCTACGGAAAGATGCAGGAGTGCCCAAGACCTTTTGGCATAACCTTTGGAAAGAAGCAGGAGGAGTCCCATTCCTTTTGGCAGAATCTATAAAAGGATGCAGGGGGGGGGGGCCAGACCTTCTGGCATTACCTACGTAAAGATGCAGGGGGCCCCAGAGACGGTTGGTGGCCCCAGCTCAGGTGTGGCACCAGGGCTCAATATCATCAAGAAAGAGGATTAAGAAAGAGAAAGATAATATTGTGAGATCAAAAGTAGCCGATAATCTTTCAAGGAAAAAGTTTTATAATTTTTGGGGTGAAATTATAAAAAAAGGTTCATGCAGAGGAGTAACAAACGTTATAGATGATGTCTCTGGGGCCCATTAATATAGGAAATGGTTTAAAAGAAAAATCTTTAACATTGTAGAACACTGCGAGGTGCAGGACAGATGAGACTGGAACTGACCTAATTACAGCTGTATGTGAAACCTGCATGCACCCTGCCCCCCCCCCCCTAATGTTAAACACCTGCACACAGTAACCCATGTAATGCTTGAGAAAACTTAGAAAGCTAAACAATAGGAATTATGATATTTTACATAATTAAGATATAATATAGTAATATTTTATGATATATTACTGTATTTTATTTTTTTTTTTTTATTTTGTATACAAAGGTTCTTACATTCTTGTACAGCCAATAGCACGCGTAGCTTTTTAGGTGAATGTCTATGTGTCTTACAAGCACAGAGACATGGTAAATCACCACTATGTATCTTACAGGCACACTCGCCCATTGTACATCACAACAATGTGTCTTACAGGCACACTCTACCATGGTACATCACCACCATGTGTCTTACAGGTGTAACAAACTAGGTCTGTTGTAAGAATTATCCAGAATGTTTTATCTATACAAGGGAGAATGGTAAGCTGGACCGCGTGGTGACCCCGGGAGCATCCCCCAGGGAATTCGTGGTGAAAATAATCGCCTTTGTTCATAGGTCGTATATAATGAATCATTCTATAGTATTCACTTATTTAGAGAAATTAGCCTTCATTCAGTTTGCATTCAGATTGTATTGTATAGTATTACTGTTTATAATATCAAGAGTATTCTCATCATTAGAAGAATGAGTTTTAAGTCACCTTCAGTGACGTCACAGGTCAGGACTACTTTATTGCGGAGTGACCTAGAGCGGTCATAGGTCACCAGTTGCCATGTCCTCTATTTTTCTCAAAGGTCAAATAGCTACTTTGTAATTGGGAATAGCTTTTCCTTTAGATGCTTGTATAATTTAACTTCAGTAAATAATTCATTCAATCTGGATAATTCAGTACGACATGTGGGAAAAACCTGCTGTGATTGATATAAGAGGAGACTGCCAGGGACTTGTACTGAACTAAATTAAAAAATTACTGTCTGCAAATTAATTCAACTAAAATCTCTAGCTAGGGTTGTAAATCCTAGCTCCTCTTTTCCTAATGACAGATAATGGGCTGTAAGGGGCAGGTGGGGTGAGTGAATTAGTTGATAGGTTGATTGCAGTTCCACGTCCACCTGCCAACAGGTACCTCACATCAGCTTGTATTTTATACAAGGATAAGATTTTATAAATTCAGTTATATAACTGAACACTGGCTCTGTTTAAATCAGAGATTTAAACATACACAGTCTAGCCTAGCACCTTAGCAATTAACAGCCAATACACTTATACTTTAAACAATACAACACTTTATATTGCAAATTGTAAAGTATGATAAATGACCTAAATATGGTCTAAGTACTGTTACTGAGTACTAAAATTATATTCAATTAAATGAACTTATATGATTACTTAAAAAATAACTAAGCAAGCAATTGTTAACTTAATTTATATATTCAAGTATATGCAATGTATATGATCAATGTATATGATTAAATACAGTCAGCTTGTTGAATCTCTTCCTACACTCTGGACACTCATGAGTATTTGTTTACTTATTGTGACAATCTTTTCTGACACTGGACACTCATGAGGTTCAGAGCTTGGATAAGATTCTGCTGTACCACAATATTAATAATGAACTCACAGAAATATGAGGCGTTGCCTCGCCTTTTTACCGACTATCAGTCTTATAGAATATTAATGTTATACTAGCTTTAATTGGCCAACTAATACGCTACAGTAATAACATTCAATAAACTTAGCTGAAGCCGGGTGCCTGTCTGACAAAGTGTGCCAGACTGAAGAACTCTCTTGGCGAGTTTAGGCACGATATTTTAGATTACAGCGTTGCTGTTTTGACGTACGAGTAGCGTTGCTACGGATATTGGACTGCGTTGCAGAAGATAACAATGAAGATTAGGGATGAGATTAGGGATGAAGGTGGAGACCGCGTCACTAAATGCTCCACTTCACTCTTATTTTACATAAATGTTCTAGGATTTTCCTTGTTGATATATTGTCCAGGTACTCCCCCAGTTCTAGAGAGTGTTCACTGGTGATAATGATATTAGATAAGGTGTCCTCAGCCAAAAATGTTCGCTAAGGGACCGTCACTGTTCACAGTTGTGTAAACATACGCGTTCTGCCCTCGGGCTGTGGTGGTGTCCTGGGCGCTTCTTGCCCCAAGATGCTCCTCCCTGTCCCTTGAGGGGTTACTTACAATGAATATTGATTGATTATTTTTACAGTCTAGACTTATGATTGAGATAAGATGTGATTATAATAAAATATGATATAGGATTTAAAGATTATAAGTAGTACTTGATAATACCACTGACTCTTAATAAGGATTCGATTTTATCTCTACCGGATACTACGTCAGTTCCAATAAATTTTTAATTAACAAATCCTTCTAGAAGCTTCTGGATCCTTGAGAGATCATGCACAAAGTCACGTAGGCATCTATAGGGCCCTATGGCGTACGTGATCATAGTGGCATCATCATCTAGGATCAAGCTATATATTGTGAATCTATTGTGATTCTGATATGATTCTGATTTGATATAGATTTGATATAGATATGATTTGATATAGATATGATTTGATATGATATTGATATGGTATAGAAATAATACATTTCTTAGATGATTATTAGATATGGTGGGTAAAAATTTCCCACACGACAGAGGTCAATTGTTAAACTAAAGCCTGGCAAAGTAACTTAGATACTTATTCTATGCGGAAGAATATGTGCTCTGGCTTCTGTGTAGAGCAGAGCAAAGGGAGAATTAGTGTGGTTTCAGAAGCGACTGGGGGAGGTCACCATCTCACCTCTCCCAAAAAGGCCAGCACTCCACCCAAGCAGGTCAACATCTAGCTGCCTATAGAAGGTAAAAGTGGCTTGGAGTTTCTCACTCATTGCCGTTAAATGTTCAGTTAGGGAGTGTTCAAAAGTTAGGGAGTGATCATTTCTTTAGATCTTGTTTAGTTTTGAATAAATTAATTAGTTAATGTGCATTTTATTATTTCCATTTTTTTGTATTTATGTGAACTTGTCCTTGTCACGTGGTCCCCACGTGGCCGAGATGAATTGGACGTCGATTCAAATATCAAATCCGAGTACATCATTCACATCTGTTTGAATTTACTGCACATTTGAGTTCCAAGGTTATTTGATACTAGTTGGGGATCAAGCCCCAATTATTATTGTCCTGAAAATAGTTATGAAGATTAGCAAGGATTTCCGAGTTGGAAAGCACCGACTCAGTGTTAGTGCTTTCGGGAGAAGCAGGGAAGGTTTCACTGTGGAGGTATGGACCTTTAAACGTGGAAACTGATACCAACACAGTGGGGGAATACCTTGATAATGCTTCAGGAGGTTGACGTGGCACAACTGGGTCTTCCACCGCATATCTGGAGTCTCAAGAACGTAGTTGTGGTTGTTTCTGCACTCCTTGATGCGGTAGGGTCCTGAAAACTTGTTTTGCAATGGAGAACCTGGGATAGGGAAATATGCCAAAACGAAGTCTCCTGGTTTAAATTTCCTTAATTTGCTGCTTTGGTCAAAATGAGTCTTCATCCTCTACTGGGCTTTCAATAGATTGTCATTAGCAAATTTACGTACTCTCTCTAGAATGTGTTTTAAGTTTTGAAGAAACTGGGGCACATTCTGAGGGTCACTGAAGGTGACATTACGTAGCGAGTCTTTGAAAGCTTTGAGAGGAGTACGGCACTTACGTCCGTAGAGCATCTCATAAGGAGATACTCCTAGAGACTCATTTGGGAGACTTCTGAAAATGCACATAATGAGATCAAGTTGTTTTTCCCAGTCCTTCAAGGTGTCATTGCAGAATTTCTTTAGGAATGCTTTAATAGTCTGATGACTACGCTCAAGAGAACCCTGTGAAGCAGGATAATAGGGGCTATACAATACCTGTGTGATGTTGAACTCCTCCAGTGTCTTCTTGAAGAGATCACTGGTGAAGTTGGTGTCACAGTCGCTTTGAACCTCTCTTGGAAATCCATACTGGGTGAAGATCTTCAATAGGTGTTTCACCACAGTAGCAGCCATAATGTTCTTTACTGGAACTGCTATGGGGAACCTGGTGGTAGGACACATGATAGTTAATATATATGCATTGCCAGAACTGGTCCGGGGTAAAGGACCAACACAGTCTATGATGAGTCTGTGGAAAGGTTCCGCAGGCACCTGGATGGGTTTTAGTGGAGCCTGGGGAATAGAGATGTTAGGTTTACCTGCCATCTGACATATATGACACTGTTGTACGTACTTTTTAACATCTTTTACCATACCTGGCCAGTAGTAGTCTTGTCTGATTCCGTGGTAGGTTTTGTTGAAACCATAGTGAGAAAGAGCTCCGTGGGCCAGGTGTAGAATATCGGGCCGTATGCTGGTGGGAATCACTAGTTGTTCGACATTGGCCCAATCGTCATCCTCCTTCAGCTTGCTGGGTCTGTATCTGCGGTAGAGCAACTCATTCTCTAGGATGAACCCAGGGATACTGTCAGGTTGAGTCTCAGCCTGGAAGAATAATGGTGTTAATGATTCATCTTCCCTCTGTAACTTACAGAACTCCAACTTGGTAAGATTTGGAGGTAGATTCTGAGGGTCTTGACGGTCAGCGGTAGTAGTAGAGTCAGCTGGTTGCGGTCGTGCAGCTTGTGCACGGGTGGTCACCAAAACCGGAGGAGAAACTTGATCACATTCTTGAACCTCTGCTGGAACATATTCAAAGATGGGATTATCCATTACAGAAGTACACACCTGGGGTTTGTCCGTGATGATCAGGTTGGGCGGTTGCAGATCTTCTGCCAAGTCGTTGCCCAGGAGAAGTTGCACTCCAAGCATGGGAAAAGGCTTTTCCCTGATGGCGACTTGGACTTCACTGGTCACGAAGGGACAATCCAGGTGGACTCTGGCGAGTGAATATGGAGTGGTAGCAGTGAGGTCAGTGATAAGGACGGTTTCCCCGGTGTAGGTGACGTTAGGCACAGCCGATTTCATGATAATGGACTGAAGAGCCACTGTGTCCCACAAGATCTTCAATTTGAAACGTCCCTCCGAATCTGTACCGTTGGTAGAGACAGTTCCAGGATACAGGTGTTTACTGAAGAGAGAAAGATCATTAACATGAACACCAACATTCATCACAGGCTTACCGAACTTAGGAGGAGTCTGTTTGGGTTTAGTAGATTCATTGCTCTTGTATTGAGCCTTCCCACATCTATCTATGGTATGTCCATAGAGTTTGCAATACTTACAATACAATTGTGAGCTCGCTTGATCTGTACTCACTTTATCGTAACTGTACTGTGACGATAATCTCTTTCAATAGAGATTGAACCTGCTCTTTCCTACCTGAAGTTACGTCAATTCTACAAGTATAAGATGCTACATTCAAGATACGTCACCAGTAGCACAAAACGTTTTGACCAGGAGACAAAACGTACCCTGAACCCCCTTCACCCCCCCTTCACGCCGGCTCGCCACCCGTCTTCAACCAGCAAACCACCCATTCCCAGCCAGCCTGCTCCTGATTGGTGACTCGCCGACTGCACACCTGCACACCGCACCTCAGCGCCATCTACCTGAGTCGACGTCTGAGCCTGACCAGCTATCAACTAAAGAATATTCTTTGTGCTCTGAGAGTTGATATCTCTCTCTGGCATACTAGCTCTCTGGCTTTCGTATACTAAGGGAGGTCTCAGCCATAGCCAATATTCTCAGCACCATTTCTCCATTATAATATTTAATCTATTGTGTTTTTGCATTTATCTTTGTCTTTTTTTTGCATTAGTCATTTACCCGAGATTTGTCTTTACTTTCATTTATGTTTAAAGTAAATATATTAAAGTTTCATTGTTCATACTTTGTGTTTTACGTGTTCCTCCCTCTAACTTACCACAGACAACAGGCAAGCAGTCTATCTTTTTTTGGTAAGTGTGACCAGGCATTGACACCTGCCATTGGAGGACTGCCGAACATCAACACTCCAACACTTTCCCGTCACAGTACCAAGACTTCTTACTGGAAGGTGGTTCTGGTGTCAGCCAGTGGATGAGGCTGTAGGTGTCAGCCGACTTCGCACATTTGATGTAGTCGGTTTCTTCTTTATCTGCTAGATATGAACGGACGGAAGGGGGAACACGTCTCAAGAATTCCTCAACTAGCATGAGGTTGATGAGTTCTGCAAATGTAGAGACATGTGCTGCTTCCAGCCATTTCATAAAATATCTTTTCTTGGTATTGGCAAATTCTAGAAAGGTGGTGGTACTTGCCTTAAGATGATCACGGAATTTTCGTCTGTAGCTTTCGGTGGAGAGAAGGTAGGCGTCCAACACTGCTTGCTTCAGGGACTGGTAGTCATTCTCAGACGCTAAGGTACTGAGAGTAACTGCAGCTCTACCTGTAAGATGCACTCTGAGAAGGGTAGACCATCGGTCTGCAGGCCAGCTAAGTTTTTTAGCTAGGGTCTCAAAAGTGGTGAAAAAGACGTCGATCTCTGTCTCGACGAATGGTGGCATTAACTTACTTGCATGGGAGACATTGAAACTTACGGGAAGACTAGTTGTAGCTTGTTGGCGCTGAGTGTGGTGTGTAGTTTCCAACGTGAGTTCTTGTCGACGATATTCTAGAACACTATCAGCTTGCCGTTTACTGTGCTCCCGTTGTATCTCCAGGTCACGTTTTCTTGCTTCAAGCTGCTCTCGCTCACGCTCACGGAGTAGGGTGGCCTCTCGTTCCCTTTCTTTTTTCCTGAGGGCGGCCTCTCGTTCTTTGAGGTGGAGAGCTTCCTTTGCCAGGGCCGCTTCACGTTCCTGCTCTTCTTTCTTCAAGGCGGCCTCTCGTTCTTTGAGGGCGGCCTCTCGTTCTTGCTCTTCTTTCCTGATGGCCGCTGCTTCTTTTTGTTGCTCCCACTCGATCTTGGCAAGTTCAAGTTTGAGTTTCATAGTAGCCAAATCATGTTTATCTGCAATAGAATAAGTTTCGTGAGTTTCAGAGTCAATCTTCCCTTCATCTAAGAGGTGATCCATAATTAGGTTATGTAATTCATTTTTTTTGGCTCCATGGGGAACATCTAGTTGATACTCGTGTGCAAGAGTTTGTAATTCAGTCCTCTTGGCACGACATAAGGTCCCTATTTCACCTGCTGGATCGTTACGAAAAGCTTGGAGACGAAACATGGTGAAAGATAGCAAATAAATGTACAACGAATATAGTTGTGATATGGTAAATGTCAGAAACAGGATAACGTGGCAACTGGTAACTATCCTGTGGAATTTTAATCTTTCACAATTAAAGTTAATTTTAGGATGGTAAATCAATCAAATCAAAGTCAATCAAAGTCGCAGGAAATCTTGTACCCGGTACTCAATGTAAGAGAATAAGGGCAAGAAAATCCTACTAAGTAAGTGAAACTGAGTTTCTAAAACAAATGAAACATTTAATTGCTCCAAAAGTGAATTAGGTAGTCCAAGAATGTAGGCATTCCTTGCCGAGTCTCTATAGGACATAAGCAAGGCTTTCCCACTATGTGAAATATGATACTTACAGAATTAGCGAACTTTGTGCTCTGTAAAAAGAAAGCTAATTCCCTACCTAAGTAAATATCATCATCTCTGACCGATTTTCCCCATGAAACTGACAGGGAAAACTGTACTGCCATCGTGATCCAGGAATTGCGTACTAAGCTGAATTATTCAATCGAAGCAAGTGACATCAAGTCAGCTTATAGAGTGGGTACGAAATCATCTGGCACAAATAACAGGAAGATACGTGTGAAGTTAGATAGCTGCTCCCGCAAGTCTGACCTTATCACTGCTGCAGTCGGTGGGAAATCCAATGTTTATGTGAACGAATGTCTAACCAGATTCAGACAAAATCTCTTATATAAACTACGTGGAATCTGCAAAAGTTCCCCTGCTATTAAACATTGTTTTGTGCGCGATGGTAAAATAATAGCTAGGAAGACTGACTCTGGAAAAACTTATGTCATAACCACTGAGGCACACCTCACTTCCTTCCTGGCTGACTGTGGGATATCAGCTGAATAACCAGATCATAATTTGTAGTCTCACATACAACCAAAGTGTACTTAAGCTCTGCCTTTCCTTTCCAAAGGTTTTTTTTTATTTTTATTTTTATTTTTATTTTTTGTTTGTCATCTATGCCTGTTTTTTTACTCTTAATTATTTGTTCTTAGTTAATCCCCTTGTCACTAAACCTAGGGATCTTATTACCCTGTTATATTTAAAGTAACTTGGTATTTTGTTTCATGTAATGATTTATTGGAATTAAGCAATAGTATAATTGTTTGTATCATCTACCACAGTATCATAGTAAAATCTTCCACATTATAATACTCTCAACCGGTTTATTTTTACACTTAGATTTATATTAGAGTAAAATTCAAGATTTACTCAGATATACATGTCATCTTTTGTTTTCTTTCTTTTCGGAATTATCTATTTGAGCTCACTTTGTTTTCTTAGGTTCATACCAACTATAGGATTTTAATTAACCATTACTAAGCTAATTATCCTCAAGTTCATTTTACTTTATGATTATTATTTTTCTCATTATTTTTTATTTTATATTTATATTGTCAGTCTCTACTGATTTTTTGTTTTTTATTTTACCTACTTCTGTGTCCTTCCTGGCTATATATTGGATCTCAATTTTACTTCTAAATTGTTACTATTTATTGTATTTGCTTTTATTCCTGTGCTTTCCTATCATGTATCTTGTATCGTGATCCCTCTGCATCTCTATGCACACTGATATTGATCCTGATCAAAATCTTGTCTCATATCTACACCAACCAGCACATTGATCATCATTATTGCAAGTATTTCACAGCACACCAGGCTAAAAACAAACTCCAAAATAACACCAGTTTATCAGTTTACAACCAAAATGTTAGATCACTTGGTAAACATTTTGAAGATTTAAATGCATTACTCACAGTACTAGGTACTAACTTATCGTTCATTATTTTAACAGAAACTTGGCTAAATAAAAACTATACCCAACTCTACAACTTAGCTGGTTATAAAGCCATTCATAACTGTAGGCCAAATAAAAAAGGTGGTGGCACAGCTATATATTACCGAGATACATTTATCTGCAACAGTATTATTAGTGACAGAGATGACTACTGTGAATATACTTTTGCTCAGTTTACAATTAAATCCCTTAAATCCTCATTGACTATTGGAGCCATCTATAGATTTCCCAATACTAACATAGCTTCTTTCTCAGACAACCTAAGTAATCTTATTATAAACAACAATCTCAACAAAAACCACATCATTCTGGGAGGAGACTTTAATATTGACCTGGGTCAACAAAATTGCTCTCAAGTTGACTATTTCCTTAACAGCATGAACTCCTGTATGCTAATCCCCACAATCACCAAACCTACCCGAGTCACTCAATCATCAGCCACTACCTTGGACCACATATGGACAAACATAACAGCTCCCTTGTATCTGGTATAACCTACGACAGAACAACTGACCACTATCCTACCTTTCTCATAGCGAACATGGACATAACACCACCAAAAAGCAAGAAACTTTCATTAGGCTACACAGTGAATCAGCTTTGGCAATCTTACAGATGGCATTTCACAATATTAACTGGATTCTGAATTCAATAATACCCAGAT
>WNGS01158390.1:0-14491 GCA_020271785.1 Procambarus virginalis
GATCCTGACTTCTCCTTCGTCTTTCTATTATATAATATACTTCTTCAAGCACTATTATCAATAAAAAAAATAGTATTTTATTTAAACACACTAGTTTTTTTTTACTTTTTGCAGGGTTTAGAGATACTATAAACATTATAATTGAAATTAATACAAGAATGTTTTTCTTCCAAGGTTGAGACAGTTTGAGATACGTAACTATGACAACGGTAACGCGGGCCAGTATGTTGTGGTGGCGCGAAATTATGAAATGTTTAAGTCTTTCTCATCCCTAACGCAACATTAGCAGCTTTGGATTACAGTTATTTACTTGTTTCAGATTTGAAGATTCTTTGATGTCGTCTGTAAATTAAATACGTAACAAAATTATGCAGATGTTGAAAATAACAGTTTTAATTGCATAGGATAATGAACATATTGGTATAATAAACATGGATGAGGTAAATTTTCGACAGTCGATTTTTAAAGATTAAACTTGCAAAAATATGAAAATGATAACAAATTTATTTTGAGTGCTGAATATCCTTAATCACTCCATTCATGTAAAAAATATATATATATAGAACAGATATGTTTATTTGTTAAATATTACGCAAATTTGACAACCACATAATCTGTTAAATTAGTTGTTTACTGAAGACTTTCTTTTATCTAATCTTTCCCTTTGTTCTTGTATCAAGTCTCTACAGTCAGTCATGTTTAATATTCTAATAAGGGAATTGTTATCCAACATTATCCATGAAGGACGCGATTATCATCCTGTATAACTCAAGGTTCGACATCTTATCGCACCACCACTATTGTGTCGCTATACGAGCAATAAAAAGCGAAGTTGTCTAAGTAGAACCAAAGCAGGCAAGGTTGAATACGCAGCCTTGACGGCCAGAGTGATGATTATGCATGACATTGTGTTGTTGTGAGATATATGAGGTAGAGTAAGGGGTCTGGCTTCCCCATCCCTGCAGCGGCGGCTGTCCTCCCCGCTCCCCAGCCCAACACGAGCCGCTCCCCGCCGTGACGTCACACACCCAACCCACCAATCACCGCCCGCCATTGGGGTGCGCATCATCCGGGACCTGGCGGAATCCAGTGGTCGGGGAGTCGCCATTTTGAGGGTGTCGGAGAAACTGCAGGGGTACCGGCTCGTCTCCAGGCGACAGAATCGCTCATCTGCTCAAAGACCTACAGTGCGACAGTGATGGAAGTGTATATCGAGCCGACACAAGTGCCGCAAGACGCCCTAGCGGCGGCAGCGCAGCTTGAGTTAGGGGCGACGCCGCAAACCCTCACCATTCGACGACCGTTCAATCCTGTAGCCCACGAGTTGGACGCTAACTTCCGACTGACACGATTCGCCGACCTGAAAGGATGAGGGTGCAAGGTCCCCCAGGAGGTGCTGACGCGCCTGCTGGAGGGGCTGCAGGACGATGGGACGGGCCACGAGCATGACCACACAGCACACTTCATGCACATGCCCATCACACACATCGGTGAGTGGCCCTCCACCCCGCCCCCCTCAACACTCCCGCCACACTTCAAATCTCCCGTCTTAAACACATGTCAAACTGACATTGACGGCCTCCAACACTTAGGTGTCCTTAATTATCTCTTTATCGCCTTAGAACTTTCATTAGTGGTGCCCCGAGCCAAGATGGCACGCTCCCACACCCCGACACCCCGCCTATATTGACACCTTTCACGTGCAATATCTTAATGTTGTTAGTAGTATTCCTACTCTGTATTTAACATAATTTCATTAAATTAGGATTTGTACCGACAGATGGTGTCAGGATAGGTCACATTGTCGTTGTTAGCGGAAAAGATGTCTCAACGGGGTTGAGCAGATCTGCCAGCGGGCCCCACACGTGGGCCACCATGCTCAGGCTCTCCCTCGGGGCCCCCGCACGTGGGCCACCATGCTCAGGCTCTCCCTCGGGGCCCCCGCACGTGGGCCAGCATGCTCAGGCTTTCCCTCGGGGCCCCCGCACGTGGGCCACCATGCTCAGGCTCTCCCTCGGGGCCCCCGCACGTGGGCCACTATGCTCAGGCTCTCCCTCGAGGCCCCCGCACGTGGGCCACCATGCTCAGGCTCTCCCTCGGGGCCCCCGCACGTGGGCCACCATGCTCAGGCTTTCCTCGGGGCCCCCGCACGTGGGCCACCATGCTCAGGCTCTCCTTCGGAGCCCCCGCACGTGGGCCACCATGCTCAGGCTCTCCCTCGGGGACCCCACACGTGGGCCACCATGCTCAGGCTCTCCCTCTGGGTCCCCCCTAAAGCCTAAACTGGCTTTATTTGGTCGCAAGTGCCCACTGGCATTGTCTCCTCACTGGGGTCACACCGGTGCCCACTGGCATTGTCTCCTCACTGGGGTCACACCGGTGCCCACTGGCATTGTCTCCTCACTGGGGTCACACCGGTGCCCACTGGCATTGTCTCCTCACTGGGGTCACACCGGTGCCCACTGGCATTGCCTCCTCTCTGGGGTCACACCGGTGCCCACTGGCATTGCCTCCTCTCTGGGGTCACACCGGTGCCCACTGGCATTGCCTCCTCTCTGGGGTCACACCGGTGCCCACTGGCATTGTCTCCTCTCTGGGGTCACACCGGTGCCCACTGGCATTGCCTCCTCTCTGGGGTCACACCGGTGCCCACTGGCATTGCCTCCTCTCTGGGGTCACAAGTGCCTACTGGCATTGGCCCCCCTCCCCTTCTGGGGTCACACAGGTGCCCACAGGCATTGGCCTCCCCTCCCCTTCTGGGGTCAAACAGGTGCCAACAGGCATTGCCTCCTCTCTGGGATCACACAGGTGCCTTCTGGCATTGAAACCCATAACTTGGGTTAAGGGTTCCTCCCACATGGAGAACTAAATGATTCAATCATCTGCAGTACCATGGTGGAATAAGAAATGTGAAACTGTGGTTGCTTTAACCCCCTGCACTGCGCACCTGTTTTTAGCAAAAACTTCATAGTGCAATAGATAAGGACATAATTTTTGCTTTTATAAATGTTCAGGTAAAGTTAATGTCAATGTTTCTAAACTCAACTATTTTAATTTTAAAACAGTGATGAAAACCTTAAAAATCATTAAAATATAGCCTAATTAAAAAAAACGGACAACTCAAAACAGCATTTGTCATATGGCGCAGTGCAGTGGTTAAAGAGTATAGTTGTACTAATGCTATATACTGTGTGTGTGTGCGCGTATTGTATAATATATAATTTTTTATAAATATATTTTCTACCACAGATGTGGCCATACATTTACAATGCTAACCAACATATATACAGTAAATTTTCTTCTGTCCTCCATGGACAGGGTGAGAGATCTGTTAAACATATAGTTCAGGGATTTATTGAATAATCAACCACAGAAGGTGATTGTAGTGCTTTTAAAATGCTAATCTAACCTACATACATAAATACAGATTTGTCTGCCTTACATAAAGTGTTTGATGTTTTTTATAGTCATTAATGTGCATTTACAAAGGTGAAATGCAATTTTGACCAGCATCCATATATCCTGTATACACATGCATACATAATATCATATTTATCTCTTACTCTGACAGGGTAAGATTGCTGCTGTAAAAACTAGTGTGTCATTAAGCACTTAACCACCGAAGGTGATTAAGATGCTTTTACAAGCTCAGGTTTACATTACATACATTGTATAATTGATACATTATATGGTCAATCTTTGGTCCAATATATCAAGTGTTCCAGTATTCTTATAGCATTTAGAAAGTTCAGCATACCTCAGCCCAGGAGAGCAAAAGTCAGTCAATATAGGACATTCTACAATATAATGTTCAAGGCAGTGCATGTTTTCATTTTCACAAAGTTGACACATTGTGTATTCGACATTTGGGTTTTGAGAGAGTTGCCAGATACGTCTAACTCAGGTGTATTCTGGCCACTATAACGTCATATTGCAAAGTTCTTGCCCTATTAGTCCCATGTGAGAATGTCTCACGATATTTATCATAATGCTACAACTTTCAGGTCTTTGTGAATTGTTAGGTCAATAAGATTTTCATTAGATATTTAAGTATTCTCTTTGTCACTGCTAATGAAACACCCCTTATCAATTTCTACTACTGGTTTTCTACAGGCTGTCTGCAAGCATATCAACAGTGTCATGCTTTGAGATGCCAATATGTGATGATATCCAAAGAAGTTTACTTTCAAATCTGTTTTCTTTAGCAGCTAAAACATTCATTCGAATATCACTGACTATTTTCTGGATGTTACTATTATGTGCGTTCACTGTCAGGAGTGCACTCTGCAAGTCACTGTATATAAGATCACTACCATTGTCTTAAAAATTCAGTGGCAAGGTATATTCCTGTAAGTTCGGTTTGAGTTGTACTAGCCCAATCATTGACGTGCCTCACTGCTGATTCTATTTGATGTTGGATAGGTCTAGTATGGAAGATTTAATGAAAATTGTCATAATGAATGGAAAGTAATTTTGAGTACTTTATCATGAACTTTCTCCTGCTACTTATGTTTTTTTTTCCTGGCTAATGACTCTCAACCCCATGGAATATAAAAATATATTCTTGTAGATATAATGCATATGATATAACTGTTGGTCATTCCTGCCTCAACATTATTATTATTGTGTGTTTCTAGGAATTGGTATGGATGCCAGCGTAACTCCTCTTCGCCACGGTGGTCTCTCCCTTGTGCAAACCACAGATTTCTTTTATCCTTTGGTTGATGATCCTTATATGATGGGCAAGTATATATACTGGTAGTTTGTTTTATACAGTTTAAAATCTTAGTTATTTCTTAATTATTTGATAATTTTTTTCTAAAGGAGTATTTTGCATTGTCTGTACGTAAGCATTATATTTAAATGAAGTGGTTGTGCAGCACAATAAAGATAAGAATGAATTTTAACATTAACTTTTGTTGAGGGAAGTAAAGGTGGTTAGTGTGTGTAGTCCAGATATAATCAAAATAGAGATTATAAATGTAGTTATTGTCCTTGTATATAAGTCACCGGAGGCAAACCCTCAGCAGTTTAAAGACCAACTAATGAAAGTAGAACACTGCTTGGAAAACCTCACAAATCCAGCTCCGAACATCATCCTGCTTGGGGACTTCAACCTACGGCACCTGAAATGGAAGCACCTGGCTAATACAGTAATATCAGAAAGAATACCAGGAAGTAGCCTTAATGAACAGGCACATGCAAATGACCTGCTACGGATGTGCGACAGGTTTGCCTTAAACCAGCAAATAGTAGAACCAACCAGGAAGGAGAACACGCTGGACCTCATTTTCACTAATAATGATGAATTGATCAGGAACATAATGATTACAAATACCTGTTACTCAGATCACAACTTAATTGAAGTTATGACAACCATGGGGAATAGACCTTCAAAACCAGTCCAGATTCCCGTGGAGGAGATTTCAGCAAATTCAACTTCAATAATAAACAGATAAACTGGGAGCAAATAAACCAGGACTTCACAGAAATAAACTGGGAAGAACAGCTAGGAAATGCGAACCTGAACCAGTGCCTGGAAAAAATAAGCTCAGTAGCACTAGAAATATGTACAAACCGCATCCCCCTAAGAAAAAAGAGGAAGAGATGCAGATTGGAACGAGAACGTCGTTCCCTATATAGGCGAAGAAAACGAATCGCGGTACAACTTGAGAGTCGCACCCTATCTCAGGAACGGCGAAGAAGGTTAGGTAGCGAAATAGGAAAAATTGAACTCAAGCTACAAGAATCATACAAAACGCAGGAGAGGGAAAGAGAGCAAAAGGCCATCAGTGAAATAGAGAGAAACCCGAAATATTTTTTCTCCTATGCAAAATCAAGATCAAAAACCACATCTAGTATCGGGCCCCTGCGAAAGGAAGATGGAACTTTCACCGATGACAACAAAGAAATGAGCGAGCTACTGAGGAAGCAATACGACTCTGTCTTCAGCGAGCCATTAAACGCACTAAAGATCGATAACCCAAATGAATTTTTCATGGATATGATACCAACATCAAATCATATATCAGACGTCACCCTATCCCCACTGGATTTTGAAGAAGCCATAAACAGTATGCCTATGCACTCCGCACCAGGCCCGGATTCTTGGAACTCCATATTCATCAAGAACTGTAAAAAACCACTATCGCAGGCCCTTCACATTCTGTGGAGACAAAGCCTAGATACTGGCGTTATTCCTGATATACTAAAAACAGCAGAGATAGCACCACTTCATAAAGGAGGAAATAAGGCAGAGGCAAAAAATTACAGACCGATAGCACTAACATCGCACATCATAAAAATTTTGAGAGAGTGCTAAGAAGTAAGATCACAAAATACATGGAATCACAGCATCTCCATAACCCCGGACAACATGGTTTCAGAACAGGGCGCTCTTGCCTGTCGCAGTTGCTGGACCACTATGATATGGCATTAGATGCTATGGAAGACAAACAAAACGCTGATGTAATTTACACAGATTTCGCAAAAGCTTTTGATAAATGTGACCATGGTGTTATTGCCCATAAAATGCGCTCAAAAGGAATTACCGGAAAAGTAGGCAGATGGATCTACAATTTCCTGACCAACAGAACCCAATGTGTAATAGTCAACAAAATAAAATCCAACCCGTCAACCGTTAAGAGCTCAGTCCCCCAGGGTACTGTGCTTGCTCCAGTACTTTTTCTCATCCTCATATCGGACATAGACAAGAACACAACCTATAGCACTGTATCATCCTTTGCAGATGACACTAGGATCTTCATGAGAGTAGGCAACATAGAGGACACGGCGAACCTCCAGTCAGATGTAGATTCTATGGGCTACAGAAAATAATATGGTGTTTAACGAAGACAAGTTCCAGCTCATGCGCTATGGAAAAAATGAAAATATAAAAACGGAAACCACGTACAAAACTCAGGCAAATCATAACATAGAACGAAAAGGCAATGTAAAGGATCTGGGTGTACTCATGTCGGAAGACCTTACCTTTAAAGAACACAATAAAGTAGCCGTCACAACTGCAAGAAAAATGACAGGTTGGATAACAAGAACTTTTCACACTAGAGATGCTATACCGATGATGACACTTTTCAAAACGCTTGTGCTCTCTAGAGTGGAGTACTGCTGCACAATGACAGCCCCTTTCACTGCTGGTGAAATTGCTGACCTGGAGAGCGTGCAGAGGTCCTTTACTGCTAGAATCCACTCGGTAAAACATCTAAACTATTGGGACCGACTAAAGAGCCTAAATCTGTATTCCCTTGAGCGCAGGCGGGAGAGATACATAATAATTTACACGTGGAAAATATTAGAGGGGCTGGTCCCAAACCTGCACACAGAAATAACATCACATGAGACCAGAAGACATGGCAGGATGTGCAGAATACCCCCGTTGAAAAGCAGAGGTGCAACTGGTACTCTGAGAGAGAACTCTATCAACATCAGAGGCCCGAGACTGTTCAACACGCTTCCACTACACATAAGGGACATAACTGGCAAACCCCTCACAGTGTTCAAGAGAGAACTGGATAAGCACCTCCAAAGGATACCTGATCAACCAGGCTGTGACTCATACGTCAGGCTGCGAGCAGCCGCGTCCAACAGCCTGGTTGATCAGTCCAGCAACCAGGAGGCCTGGTCGATGACCGGGCCGCGGGGACGATAAGCCCCGGAAGCACCTCAAGGTATCCTCAAGGTAGGTAAGGTTGTACAGGTCTGGCATCATCCTGGTCAAGGTAAGGGTTCTGTGGCATCTGGTTCCTGTGCCTTAGCACATCTTTCGACCTCTGCTTCCTCTTTTCCATAAAGATATTCTCGATTTTCCCAGAATTGAGCCTGGCCCCAAGCTGGGCTCGGGGAGTAAAATTTCCTGAACCCACTCCAGATATGCTCCAGGTAAGAAGCTGCTTGTTGAGGTGGTGTGCCACTTAGACAGTGGGGCGAGGAGCAGTCTGGACTTAAAGGTACTGGGATGTTTTGGGTGGTCGCCCAGACAGGGTTGCCAGATTAGGCTATAAGGAGCCCAATTGTAAAGCCAGTTATGTATGTCACTACTTGCTACTTTTTTAGTCTACTTTTAAAATAAGCTGGGCTACTTTTGTTATAAATTCATGACTAATCTTTAACCTCACTACTTTCATCAGTACAGATTCTGTATTGATGTAGTGTCCCCACTGCAACCCTTGTCCCAAGGCCTGCAGTGGGGAATCTGCAATTTATTTGGGTTTTGAAGAATCCAAATCTGCACACAGAAATATCATGAGACCAGAAAGCATGTCAGCATGTGCAAAATAGCCCCACTGAAGAGCAGAGGTGCAACAAGCACACCGAGGGAAAACTCAATCAACATCAAAGGCCCAAGAGTTTTCAAAACTCTTCCCCTACACACACGTCATAACTGGCCGACCTCTCGCAGTGTTCGGAAGAGAACTCGACAAACACCTTCAAAAGATAACTGATAAGTCGGGCTGTGACTTGTACGTTAGGCTGCGAGCAGCTGCATCAGACAGCCTGGTCAGACACTGGGCTGCAGGGACACTGATCCCTGGAATCTTCAACAAATAGTCAATAGGTAGACAGGTAGTTGGTGTTACAGTTCCAGGTTCAGCTGTCTACTCTGTAGGGTCATTACAGGTTGGATGGACACTTGGGTGGTCGAACCAATGTCCTCCTTGCCTTGGGAAGACATTAGTTTCTGATCCCAGTCCCCAAATAGATCTGTCCGGACTTGTAGTTTATTCTCGAGATTGAAGAACTTCATTCCTTGCTAGACCTTCTGCATGACCTCCATCAGTCAGGGGTACTATCATGGATAGTATTCCTGGGATTTCAAGATGAATAATGGCATGTGCCTGTTCATCCCAGGGCTCAGGGACCGAGTAGAATTTGTTATGCCCTTCAATTTGAAATTGACACCCATGTTGGTGCAGGTCATGGTTTCTCAATTTTGCGTTCTAGGGATCTGCATCTTGGCTTGCCTTAACAACTGGCTAACTTGAGCTCCCAGTCAGTCTGCTGACCAGGGATCTGCTTCTTGCCCAATTAGTGATGTTCAGGTCCTTTATCAATTGCTGGAGGTCCCAGTTTGCTCTATCATTAAATGTGGCTGGGTCTGGCCTGGGAAACTTAATCCACTTCCCTATCTCTTCCTCCTGTAGTCTTGATTCAGCTTGCTTCTCTTCTAAATTTAGTGATGAAGAGCACTCTTATTATCTCTTGTAAAACTGTTTGAGCTGCCACCATCAACCTGATTTTTACTTGGTTTACCCTCTGGAAAGAGTTTGGCTAAAAGTGCTGTTCCAGTTTTTCTGGTGCAGTCCCTTTATTACCGTTGAACCAGTGAGACATCGGTGGCCCTGCACTGGCTTCTTTGTCACCACTGCAGGCTTATCGGTGTTCATTTCTGTAGCACCTTCCTCCTGTGCATGATCTCTTTATGGCCATCAGAGTAGACAGTTGACATTGCATCTTTCCATTGGCTTTGCAAGACATTAGATTGCCCTTAGGTAGACTTTGTGAAATCATGGAATCATAGGCTTCCATTTTATGTAGCCCTACGTCTGGATTAAGAGACCTTTGTGGTGGTCACCTTTTTCCTGGACTGGAGTTGGTGGCATTTTATTTATCACTTTCCTCTGGTTCAACTGCTGGTCCCTATATTTTCCACAGTAGAGATGTATGCCAGGAGGGTGATCCTTTTGGCTCTGTGGTGTCTCGCCATTGGGTTTGATGTCCACAATTACTTGCATGCCACTCATTATCAGTCACATTAGCTAATTTGGCAGATGTCTGTTAGATGCATACCCCTAGAATGGAGGAAATATTAAAGTAAAACAAATTGTATAAATGTCTGTTTTCTATGCAGTTTAAATTGTTCTTTATAAGGATAACTTTAATAATATGCCTTCTCGATTGTTGTACTGTCTAAGCTCACTTATCCTGACTATATGGGAAGGACCCCTCATCGGATAAGCCAGATATCCAGATGAACAAAATTCTTAAAAGAGAAATCCAAAAATTACCATATTCACAATTTTTTGTACCACAAACATCATTTCAAATTTCTACACTTTACAAATCAAAAATGTAATTTAAAAGAGAAACACTAGCTTGCCTTGTTGTAGTTTATTTTCTTGTCTGATACTATCAATCTTGAAATATAAAGCTCTTGAAAATTTACGTAATCTAATTTCTGGTTATGCGGATTTCTGTCCGAATATGAAGTTTGGCAGAAAATGATCTGACTGCGATTTTGGCTGGGTAATCGAAATGTTCAGTTTAGAGGAATTCGGATAAGGGAGCCCATACAGTGTGTGTGTAATTACCTAAGTGTAGTTACAGGATGAGAGCTACGCTCGTGGTGTCCCGTCTTCCCAGCACTCTTTGTCATATAACGCTTTAAACTACTGACGGTCTTGGCCTCCACCACCTTCTCCCCCAACTTGTTCCAACCGTCTACCACTCTGTTTGCGAAAGTGAATTTTCTTATATTTCTTCGGCATCTGTGTTTAGCCAGTTTATATCTATGACCTCTTGTTCTTGAAGTTCCAGGTCTCGGGAAATCTTTCCTGTCGATTTTATCAATTCCTGTTACTATTTTGTATGTAGTGATCATATCACCTCTTTTTCTTCTGTCTTCTAGTTTTGGCATATTTAATGCTTCTAACCTTTCCTCGTAGCTCTTACCCTTCAGTTCTGGGAGCCACTTAGTAGCATGTCTTTGCACCTTTTCCAGTTTGTTGATGTGCTTCTTAAGATATGGGCACCAAACAACAGCTGCATATTCTAGCTTTGGCCTAACAAAAGTCATGAACAATTTCTTTAGTATATCCCCATCCATGTATTTAAAAGCAATTCTGAAGTTAGAAAGCATAGCATAGGCTCCTTGCACAATATTCTTTATGTGGTCTTCAGGTGATAGTTTTCTATCTAGAACCACCCCTAGATCTCTTTCTTTATCAGAGTTCTTTAAAGATTTCTCACATAATATATAGGTTGTGTGGGGTCTATGTTCTCCTATTCCACATTCCATAACATGACATTTATTAACATTAAATTCCATTTGCCAAGTGGTGCTCCATATACTTATTTTATCCAGGTCTTCTTGAAGGGCATGACAATCATCTAAATTTCTTATCCTTCCTATTATCTTAGCATCATCAGCAAACATGTTCATATAATTCTGTATACCAACTGGTAGATCATTTATGTAGACAATAAACATCACTGGTTCAAGAACTGAACCGTGTGGTACTCCACTTGACATTTCTCCAGTCCGATACATTGCCTCTGATCACAGCCCTCATTTTTCTATCAGTCAGAAAGTTTTTCATCCATGTTAGAAGCGTACCTGTCACTCCTCCAATATTTTTCAGTTTCCAGAACAACCTCTTATGTGGAACTCTGTCGAAAGCCTTTTTTAGGGCCAGATAGATGCAGTCAGCCCAACCATCTCTTTCCTGTAATATCTCTGTTGCTCAATCATAAAAACTGAGTAAATTTGATACACAGGATCTACCAGATCAAAAACCATACTGTCTGTCTGCTATTATATCATTTCTCTCCAGGTGTGCTACCCATTTAGTTTTAATTATTTTTTCCAATATTTTGACTATTACACTTGTCAATGATACCGGTCTATAATTAAGGGGGTCTTCCCTGCTTCCACTCTTGTAAATTGGAACTATGTTAGCCTTTTTCCACACATCAGCTACAACTCCTGTAAACAGGGATGCCTGAAAGATCAGTTGAAGAGGGATGCTGAGCTCAGGTGCACATTCTCTCAGAACCCATGGTGAAACTCCATCTGGACCAACTGCTTTGTTCTTATTTAGCTCTTTGAGCATTTTTTCCACTTCGTCTCTAGACACCTCTATGTGCTCTATGTTGTTCTCTGGAATTCTTATTGTATCTGGTTCCCTGAAGATGTCATTTTGTACAAACACACTTTGGAACTTTTCGTTTAATGTTTCACACATTTCCTTTTCATTTTCCGTGAATCTATTTCCCATTTTCAACCTCTGAATATTATCCTTTACCTGCAATTTGTTGTTTATGAATTTATAGAATAGACCTGGTTCTGTTTTACATTTGTCTGCAATCCCTTTTTCAAAATTTCTTTCTGCCTCTCTCCTCACTGCTGTGTAGTTGTTTCTCGCATCTTTGTATTGCTGGTATGATTGGGGTTTGGCCTCTTCCTGTATTGATTCCATTTTGTGTCTTTTGGTCTCTGGCCCTCTCGCACTTTGTCGAACTGTGTGTGTGGTGTGTGTTCCTTCTTTGCTTCTGTCCAACTTCGTAATTTTGTTTCCTGCTGTTGACTGTGTGTTTACTCAGATTGTCCATGTGTTTCTTTTGATCAAGCTGCCTTCCTCCTACCCCTGCTTCCAGTTTCTCATTGGCTGGGTGTGTAGAACTTTCTCTGCATCTCTCGTCAATATTCTGCTACTAAAAAAGCCCAAGATGGTTAAAATGCTCTTGTAAAATTATGTAATACACATGGCTACCCTGTATGTATTTTACAATGAATATATATATATATATATATATATACAGTTTATATAATTTATGTATTTATTCATTCCCAAGTAGGCAGCCAGAATCCACACAGGGTAGTCGGGGTTGAGTCCCATGTTCTCCCTTTGCATTAAATAGCAAATTTCACCAATTTGAATCTTGCTAAATTAAAAGAAAATTCCTCACTCAAATTCATGTAGCAAATTTGAATGTTAGAATGGAAGATGGTAATAGTGGATGTGGAAAGAGATAAGAGAGGGGAAGTAGGTGCTGCCAGGTACTCCTAGTAACATGTCCAACATTCTGTAAATGTAGTTCCAAGATGAGAACTACGCTCATTGAGTACCATCTTCCCAGCACTTTGTCGTGTGTGTGTAAAATATATATACGCATTATAAACTTTCCATCACTTCTAATAAAAATATAAATGAATAGTTTTTTTATGGAGTAATAAATACTCTCAACCTTTTAAGAAGTTTTGTATTTATTGTGTTTTGTTGTAATATGATTTATTTGATACTTTTTAGGAAAAATTTCCTGCGCTAATGTGTTAAGTGACCTGTTTGCTATGGGAGTGACAGACTGTGACAATATGCTAATGTTGTTGGGAGTCTCAACCAAGATGACTGAAAAAGAAAGAGATGTTGTTATTCCTCTCATGATGAGAGGCTTTAAGGTAAGACTTTTACATTACATCTACATGTAGCTGACCAATACCAAAACCATATGAAAATGGTATAGGATTTTTTAAGTCTATATCTCTTCCTGTTCTTTTAGATAAAATCAGCTGTTGTAAATTCACTAATAACATTGATAAAATAAAATTGAATAATGCTATTCAGATATGATTCTGAATCGGGAAATTTTCTGGACTGTGTTGATAATAATCTGTAGACTATATATATAATGATAGGCATTAACCAGACCAGACTTTTTTCTATGATTTCCCACTTAATTGCTCTCTTTAGACTATCTGACAGTCCAGTTGGGTCGGATAACCAGGAAACATTGTTTGAACATTTCAGTTTTCTAAAAAAAAATGTTCGTTACAGGGATCACTATACAGTATTGCTTTACTATGCTTTTAAGTAAATTTGATATAAATATGAGTTTCTCTAGAGTATATTGTTACTGCCTCAAGAATTGAGTATTACTCAGTTTTAGTTAATACACACTTTTGTTTACCAGGATGCTGCATTAGAAGCAAACACCTCTGTAACAGGTGGTCAAACTGTGATGAATCCTTGGTGTACTATAGGTGGTGTTGCTACAACCGTCTGTCAACCCAACGAATTTATTGTGTAAGTCGTACATTGTTACAAGCTTGTTTATTATATCTGGAAGACAATACTGTACTGTATGTGATAATCATGTTATGAACTTACCCGAGCCTTTGTCTTAAACCGTTTATATTTTGAACAAAAATGTTTCTCCCACATTTAGTGTTGCCTTCGTATGATTGCTAATTTGTCAAAAGCCCTCTGAAAATTTTCTGCTATACAATTTATACATGTGCCAAGAGCTTTTGAAGATAAGTTTTAATTTAACTTACTTGTACCAGTTTAGGGAGTAAATAATCTCTGGAGAGCATATAGATCTCCATCCCAGGATGTGGAGTGTGTTTGTATTGTTACAATACTTTTTTTTTTCTCAATGTGGCCCTTAAAGTATAGGTTTAGTACATTGTTTTTATTCTCTCAGGCCAGATTGTGCTGTAGTCGGCGATGTCCTGGTACTCACCAAACCTCTTGGCACTCAAGTTGCTGTCAATGCACACCAGTGGTTGGACCAGCCAGAGAGATGGAACCGCATCAAGTTGGTAGTGTCAGAAGAGGATGTCCGCAAAGCTTACCAAAGAGCCATGGATTCAATGGCTCGCCTTAATAGAACTGGTACAAGTGTTTTATTTATAATGCATTGCTTAGAGTTTGTTTCAGTGACAGTTTATATATTTATGGCAGTCGCACAAAAA
>WNGS01158391.1:19914-40061 GCA_020271785.1 Procambarus virginalis
TTTGTTGTTTATGATTTATAGAATAGACCTGGTGCTGCTTTACATTTGTCATGCAAAATTGGTCTGCACACACACACACAACACACAGTGTGTGTGGTTTGTGTGTGTGTGTGTGTGTGTGTGTGTGTGTGTGTGTATTCAGCTTAGTTGGATTTTAGCGGGGGGTTGAGCTTTGCTCTTTCGGCCCGCCTCTCAAACACTGTCACCCAACTGTATTACTAACTACACTAACTACATTTTTTTTTTTTTTTAATTTTTCCCCACACCACACACCCACACCAACCACATCCCCAGGAAGCAGCCCCGTGACAGTGACTAACCTCCCAGGTACCTATTTACTGCGTAGGTAACAGGGGCATTCAGGGTGAATGAATCTTTACCCATTTGTTAGCTGCCGGGTGCGGGAATCGAAACCCCGCGCCACAGAATTACAAGTCCTGCGCGCAATCCCCCCCAGGCTACCACGGCCCCCACCAGGCTGTGTGGTGTGTGTCGTGTAGTGGTGTGTGTGTGTGTGTGTGTGTTGTGTGTGTGTGCAAAAAAATCACTGTAGTCCAGGACTATCCAGTGGTTCCATGAGACCCTGCTTGAGCCACCCCTCAATGCGACCACCTCCCATACGACCACCCCTCCCTCACAAGCCACCACGTCACGGCTCAACGACGTGTGTGTGTGTGTGGTGTGTGTGTGTGTGTGTGTGTGTGTGTACACACCCACCACCTGTATTGTTGACACACCCACCACCTGTAGTGTTGACACACCCACCACCTGTAGTGTTGACACCCCACCACCTGTAGTGTTGACACAGCCACCACCTGTAGTGTTGACACACCCACCACCTGTAGTGTTGACACAGCCACCACCTGTAGTGTTGACACACCCACCACCTGTAGTGTTGACACAGCCCACCACCTGTAGTGTTGACACAGCCACCACCTGTAGTGTTGACACACCCACCACCTGTAGTGTTGACACACTCACCACCTGTAGTGTTGACACACCCACCACCTGTAGTGTTGACACACCCACCACCTGTAGTGTTGACACACCCACCACCTGTAGTGTTGACACACCACCCACACCTGTATTGTTGACACACCCACCACCTGTAGTGTTGACACAGCCACCACCTGTAGTGTTGACACAGCCACCACCTGTATGTTGACACACCCCACCACCTGTAGTGTTGACACACCCACCACCTGTAGTGTTGACACACCCACCACCCCCCCTTAGTTTGACACAGCACCACCTGTAGTGTTGACACAGTCCACCACCTGTAGTGTTGACACACCCACCACCTGTAGTGTTGACACACCCACCACCTGTAGTGTTGACACACCCCACCACCTGTAGTGTTGACACACCCACCACCTGTAGTGTTGACACAGCCACCACCTGTAGTGTTGACACACCCACCACCTGTATGTTGACACACCCACCACCTGTAGTGTTGACACACCCACCACCTGTAGTGTTGACACACCCACCACCTGTAGTGTTGACACAGCCCCACCTGTAGTGTTGACACAGCCACCACCTGTAGTGTTGACACAGTCACCACCTGTAGTGTTGACACAGTCCCACCTGTAGTGTTGACACACCACACACCTGTAGTGTTGACACACCCACCACCTGTATTGTTGACACACCCACCACCTGTAGTGTTGACACACCCACCACCTGTAGTGTTGACACAGCCACCACCTGTAGTGTTGACACACCCACCACCTGTAGTGTTGACACAGTCACCACCTGTAGTGTTGACACAGCCACCACCTGTAGTGTTGACACACCCACCACCTGTTAGTGTTGACACACCCACCACCTGTAGTGTTGACACACCCACCACCTGTAGTGTTGACACAGCCACCACCTGTAGTGTTGACACAGCCACCACCTGTAGTGTTGACACACCCACCACCTGTATTGTTGACACACCCACCACCTGTAGTGTTGACACACCCACCACCTGTAGTGTTGACACACCCACCACCTGTAGTGTTGACACACCACCACCTGTAGTGTTGACACACCCACCACCTGTAGTGTTGACACACCCACCACCTGTAGTGTTGACACCCCACCACCTGTAGTGTTGACACACCCCCCACCTGTAGTGTTGACACAGCCACCACCTGTAGTGTTGACACACCCACCACCTGTAGTGTTGACACACCCACCACCTGTAGTGTTGACACAGCCACCACCTGTAGTGTTGACACACCACCACCTGTAGTGTTGACACAGCCACCACCTGTAGTGTTGACACACCACCACCTGTAGTGTTGACACCCCACCACCTGTAGTGTTGACACACCCACCACCTGTAGTGTTGACACACCCACCACCTGTAGTGTTGACACACCCACCACCTGTAGTGTTGACACACCCCCCACCTGTAGTGTTGACACACCACCACCTGTAGTGTTGACACACCCACCACCTGTAGTGTTGACACACCCACCACCTGTAGTGTTGACACACCCACCACCTGTAGTGTTGACACACCCACCACCTGTAGTGTTGACACACCCACCACCTGTAGTGTTGACACACCCACCACCTGTAGTGTTGACACACCCACCACCTGTAGTGTTGACACACCCACCACCTGTAGTGTTGACACACCCACCACCTGTAGTGTTGACACACCCACCACCTGTAGTGTTGACACACCCACCACCTGTAGTGTTGACACACCCACCACCTGTAGTGTTGACACAGCCACCACCTGTAGTGTTGACACACCCACCACCTGTAGTGTTGACACACCCACCACCTGTAGTGTTGACACACCCACCACCTGTAGTGTTGACACACCCACCACCTGTAGTGTTGACACACCCACCACCTGTAGTGTTGACACACCCACCACCTGTAGTGTTGACACAGCCACCACCTGTAGTGTTGACACACCCACCACCTGTAGTGTTGACACACCCACCACCTGTAGTGTTGACACACCCACCACCTGTAGTGTTGACACACCCACCACCTGTAGTGTTGACACACCCACCACCTGTAGTGTTGACACACCCACCACCTGTAGTGTTGACACACCCACCACCTGTAGTGTTGACACACCCACCACCTGTAGTGTTGACACACCCACCACCTGTAGTGTTGACACACCCACCACCTGTAGTGTTGACACAGCCACCACCTGTAGTGTTGACACACCCACCACCTGTAGTGTTGACACACCCACCACCTGTAGTGTTGACACAGCCACCACCTGTAGTGTTGACACAGCCACCACCTGTAGTGTTGACACACCCACCACCTGTAGTGTTGACACAGCCACCACCTGTAGTGTTGACACAGCCACCACCTGTAGTGTTGACACACCCACCACCTGTAGTGTTGACACAGCCACCACCTGTAGTGTTGACACAGCCACCACCTGTAGTGTTGACACACCCACCACCTGTAGTGTTGACACACCCACCACCTGTAGTGTTGACACACCCACCACCTGTAGTGTTGACACACCCACCACCTGTAGTGTTGACACACCCACCACCTGTAGTGTTGACACAGCCACCACCTGTAGTGTTGACACAGCCACCACCTGTAGTGTTGACACAGCCACCACCTGTAGTGTTGACACACCCACCACCTGTAGTGTTGACACACCACCACCTGTAGTGTTGACACACCCACCACCTGTAGTGTTGACACACCCACCACCTGTAGTGTTGACACACCCACCACCTGTAGTGTTGACACACCCACCACCTGTAGTGTTGACACACCCACCACCTGTAGTGTTGACACAGCCACCACCTGTAGTGTTGACACAGCCACCACCTGTAGTGTTGACACACCCACCACCTGTAGTGTTGACACACCCACCACCTGTAGTGTTGACACACCCACCACCTGTAGTGTTGACACAGCCACCACCTGTAGTGTTGACACAGCCACCACCTGTAGTGTTGACACACCCACCACCTGTAGTGTTGACACACCCACCACCTGTAGTGTTGACACACCCACCACCTGTAGTGTTGACACACCCACCACCTGTAGTGTTGACACAGCCACCACCTGTAGTGTTGACACACCCACCACCTGTAGTGTTGACACAGCCACCACCTGTAGTGTTGACACACCCACCACCTGTAGTGTTGACACACCCACCACCTGTAGTGTTGACACACCCACCACCTGTAGTGTTGACACACCCACCACCTGTAGTGTTGACACAGCCACCACCTGTAGTGTTGACACAGCCACCACCTGTAGTGTTGACACACCCACCACCTGTAGTGTTGACACACCCACCACCTGTAGTGTTGACACAGCCACCACCTGTAGTGTTGACACAGCCACCACCTGTAGTGTTGACACACCCACCACCTGTAGTGTTGACACACCCACCACCTGTAGTGTTGACACACCCACCACCTGTAGTGTTGACACACCCACCACCTGTAGTGTTGACACACCACCACCTGTAGTGTTGACACACCCACCACCTGTAGTGTTGACACAGCCACCACCTGTAGTGTTGACACACCCACCACCTGTAGTGTTGACACACCCACCACCTGTAGTGTTGACACACCCACCACCTGTAGTGTTGACACACCCACCACCTGTAGTGTTGACACACCACCACCTGTAGTGTTGACACACCCACCACCTGTAGTGTTGACACACCACCACCTGTAGTGTTGACACAGCCACCACCTGTAGTGTTGACACACCCACCACCTGTAGTGTTGACACAGCCACCACCTGTAGTGTTGACACAGCCACCACCTGTAGTGTTGACACACCCACCACCTGTAGTGTTGACACACCCACCACCTGTAGTGTTGACACAGCCACCACCTGTAGTGTTGACACACCCACCACCTGTAGTGTTGACACACCCACCACCTGTAGTGTTGACACAGCCACCACCTGTAGTGTTGACACACCCACCACCTGTAGTGTTGACACAGCCACCACCTGTAGTGTTGACACAGCCACCACCTGTAGTGTTGACACAGCCACCACCTGTAGTGTTGACACAGCCACCACCTGTAGTGTTGACACACCACCACCTGTAGTGTTGACACACCACCACCTGTAGTGTTGACACACCCACCACCTGTAGTGTTGACACCCCCCACCTGTAGTGTTGACACAGCCACCACCTGTAGTGTTGACACACCCACCACCTGTAGTGTTGACACACCACCACCTGTAGTGTTGACACACCCACCACCTGTAGTGTTGACACAGCCACCACCTGTAGTGTTGACACACCCACCACCTGTAGTGTTGACACAGCCACCACCTGTAGTGTTGACACACCCACCACCTGTAGTGTTGACACAGCCACCACCTGTAGTGTTGACACACCCACCACCTGTAGTGTTGACACACCCACCACCTGTAGTGTTGACACACACCACCACCTGTAGTGTTGACACACCACCACCTGTAGTGTTGACACAGCCACCACCTGTAGTGTTGACACAGCCACCACCTGTAGTGTTGACACAGCCACCACCTGTAGTGTTGACACACCCACCACCTGTAGTGTTGACACAGCCACCACCTGTAGTGTTGACACAGCCACCACCTGTAGTGTTGACACACCACCACCTGTAGTGTTGACACAGCCACCACCTGTAGTGTTGACACACCCACCACCTGTAGTGTTGACACACCCACCACCTGTAGTGTTGACACAGCCACCACCTGTAGTGTTGACACACCCACCACCTGTAGTGTTGACACACCCACCACCTGTAGTGTTGACACACCCACCACCTGTAGTGTTGACACACCACCACCTGTAGTGTTGACACAGCCACCACCTGTAGTGTTGACACACCCACCACCTGTAGTGTTGACACAGCCACCACCTGTAGTGTTGACACAGCCACCACCTGTAGTGTTGACACACCCACCACCTGTAGTGTTGACACACCCACCACCTGTAGTGTTGACACACCCACCACCTGTAGTGTTGACACACCCACCACCTGTAGTGTTGACACACCCACCACCTGTAGTGTTGACACACCCACCACCTGTAGTGTTGACACACCCACCACCTGTAGTGTTGACACAGCCACCACCTGTAGTGTTGACACAGCCACCACCTGTAGTGTTGACACAGCCACCACCTGTAGTGTTGACACACCACCACCTGTAGTGTTGACACACCCACCACCTGTAGTGTTGACACACCCACCACCTGTAGTGTTGACACACCCACCACCTGTAGTGTTGACACACCACCACCTGTAGTGTTGACACAGCCACCACCTGTAGTGTTGACACAGCCACCACCTGTAGTGTTGACACAGCCACCACCTGTAGTGTTGACACAGCCACCACCTGTAGTGTTGACACAGCCACCACCTGTAGTGTTGACACACCACCACCTGTAGTGTTGACACAGCCACCACCTGTAGTGTTGACACACCCACCACCTGTAGTGTTGACACACCCACCACCTGTAGTGTTGACACACCCACCACCTGTAGTGTTGACACACCCACCACCTGTAGTGTTGACACACCCACCACCTGTAGTGTTGACACACCCACCACCTGTAGTGTTGACACACCCACCACCTGTAGTGTTGACACAGCCACCACCTGTAGTGTTGACACACCCCACCTGTAGTGTTGACACACCCACCACCTGTAGTGTTGACACACCCACCACCTGTAGTGTTGACACACCCACCACCTGTAGTGTTGACACAGCCACCACCTGTAGTGTTGACACACCCACCACCTGTAGTGTTGACACACCCACCACCTGTAGTGTTGACACACCCACCACCTGTAGTGTTGACACACCCACCACCTGTAGTGTTGACACACCCACCACCTGTAGTGTTGACACACCCACCACCTGTAGTGTTGACACACCCACCACCTGTAGTGTTGACACACCCACCACCTGTAGTGTTGACACACCCACCACCTGTAGTGTTGACACACCCACCACCTGTAGTGTTGACACAGCCACCACCTGTAGTGTTGACACACCCACCACCTGTAGTGTTGACACACCCACCACCTGTAGTGTTGACACAGCCACCACCTGTAGTGTTGACACAGCACCACCTGTAGTGTTGACACACCCACCACCTGTAGTGTTGACACACCCACCACCTGTAGTGTTGACACAGCCACCACCTGTAGTGTTGACACACCCACCACCTGTAGTGTTGACACAGCCACCACCTGTAGTGTTGACACACCCACCACCTGTAGTGTTGACACACCCACCACCTGTAGTGTTGACACACCCACCACCTGTAGTGTTGACACACCACCACCTGTAGTGTTGACACACCCACCACCTGTAGTGTTGACACAGCCACCACCTGTAGTGTTGACACAGCCACCACCTGTAGTGTTGACACAGCACCACCTGTAGTGTTGACACACCCACCACCTGTAGTGTTGACACACCCACCACCTGTAGTGTTGACACACCACCACCTGTAGTGTTGACACACCCACCACCTGTAGTGTTGACACACCACCACCTGTAGTGTTGACACACCCACCACCTGTAGTGTTGACACAGCCACCACCTGTAGTGTTGACACACCCACCACCTGTAGTGTTGACACACCCACCACCTGTAGTGTTGACACAGCCACCACCTGTAGTGTTGACACACCCACCACCTGTAGTGTTGACACAGCCACCACCTGTAGTGTTGACACAGCCACCACCTGTAGTGTTGACACAGCCACCACCTGTAGTGTTGACACAGCCACCACCTGTAGTGTTGACACACCCACCACCTGTAGTGTTGACACAGCCACCACCTGTAGTGTTGACACAGCCACCACCTGTAGTGTTGACACAGCCACCACCTGTAGTGTTGACACACCACCACCTGTAGTGTTGACACACCACCACCTGTAGTGTTGACACACCCACCACCTGTAGTGTTGACACAGCCACCACCTGTAGTGTTGACACACCCACCACCTGTAGTGTTGACACACCCACCACCTGTAGTGTTGACACACCCACCACCTGTAGTGTTGACACAGCCACCACCTGTAGTGTTGACACACCACCACCTGTAGTGTTGACACAGCCACCACCTGTAGTGTTGACACACCCACCACCTGTAGTGTTGACACAGCCACCACCTGTAGTGTTGACACACCCACCACCTGTAGTGTTGACACAGCCACCACCTGTAGTGTTGACACACCCACCACCTGTAGTGTTGACACAGCCACCACCTGTAGTGTTGACACACCCACCACCTGTAGTGTTGACACAGCCACCACCTGTAGTGTTGACACAGCCACCACCTGTAGTGTTGACACACCCACCACCTGTAGTGTTGACACACCCACCACCTGTAGTGTTGACACACCCACCACCTGTAGTGTTGACACAGCCACCACCTGTAGTGTTGACACAGCCACCACCTGTAGTGTTGACACACCCACCACCTGTATGTTGACACACCCACCACCTGTAGTGTTGACACAGCCACCACCTGTAGTGTTGACACACCCACCACCTGTAGTGTTGACACACCCACCACCTGTAGTGTTGACACACCCACCACCTGTAGTGTTGACACACCACCACCTGTAGTGTTGACACAGCCACACCTGTAGTGTTGACACACCCACCACCTGTAGTGTTGACACAGCCACCACCTGTAGTGTTGACACAGCCACCACCTGTAGTGTTGACACACCCACCACCTGTAGTGTTGACACACCCACCACCTGTAGTGTTGACACACCCACCACCTGTAGTGTTGACACACCCACACCTGTAGTGTTGACACACCCACCACCTGTAGTGTTGACACACCCACCACCTGTAGTGTTGACACACCCACCACCTGTAGTGTTGACACAGCCACCACCTGTAGTGTTGACACAGCCACCACCTGTAGTGTTGACACAGCCACCACCTGTAGTGTTGACACAGCCACCACCTGTAGTGTTGACACACCACCACCTGTAGTGTTGACACACCCACCACCTGTAGTGTTGACACACCCACCACCTGTAGTGTTGACACACCCACCACCTGTAGTGTTGACACACCCACCACCTGTAGTGTTGACACAGCCACCACCTGTAGTGTTGACACAGCCACCACCTGTAGTGTTGACACACCCACCACCTGTAGTGTTGACACACCCACCACCTGTAGTGTTGACACACCCACCACCTGTAGTGTTGACACAGCCACCACCTGTAGTGTTGACACAGTCACCACCTGTAGTGTTGACACACCCACCACCTGTAGTGTTGACACACCCACCACCTGTAGTGTTGACACACCCACCACCTGTAGTGTTGACACACCCACCACCTGTAGTGTTGACACACCCACCACCTGTAGTGTTGACACACCCACCACCTGTAGTGTTGACACAGCCACCACCTGTAGTGTTGACACAGCCACCACCTGTAGTGTTGACACAGCCACCACCTGTAGTGTTGACACACCACCACCTGTAGTGTTGACACAGCCACCACCTGTAGTGTTGACACACCCACCACCTGTAGTGTTGACACACCCACCACCTGTAGTGTTGACACACCCACCACCTGTAGTGTTGACACACCCACCACCTGTAGTGTGACACAGCCACCACCTGTAGTGTTGACACACCCACCACCTGTAGTGTTGACACACCCACCACCTGTAGTGTTGACACAGTCACCACCTGTAGTGTTGACACAGCCACCACCTGTAGTGTTGACACAGCCACCACCTGTAGTGTTGACACACCACCACCTGTAGTGTTGACACACCCACCACCTGTAGTGTTGACACACCCACCACCTGTAGTGTTGACACAGCCACCACCTGTAGTGTTGACACAGTCACCACCTGTAGTGTTGACACACCCACCACCTGTAGTGTTGACACAGCCACCACCTGTAGTGTTGACACACCCACCACCTGTAGTGTTGACACAGCCACCACCTGTAGTGTTGACACACCCACCACCTGTAGTGTTGACACAGCCACCACCTGTAGTGTTGACACACCCACCACCTGTAGTGTTGACACAGCCACCACCTGTAGTGTTGACACACCACCACCTGTAGTGTTGACACAGCCACCACCTGTAGTGTTGACACACCCACCACCTGTAGTGTTGACACACCCACCACCTGTAGTGTTGACACACCCACCACCTGTAGTGTTGACACACCCACCACCTGTAGTGTTGACACACCACCACCTGTAGTGTTGACACACCCACCACCTGTAGTGTTGACACAGCCCACCACCTGTAGTGTTGACACACCCACCACCTGTAGTGTTGACACAGCCACCACCTGTAGTGTTGACACAGTCACACCTGTAGTGTTGACACAGTCACCACCTGTAGTGTTGACACACACCACCTGTAGTGTTGACACAGCCACCACCTGTAGTGTTGACACAGCCACCACCTGTAGTGTTGACACACCCNCACAGGATGAGTGGCGCTGCCCAATACTGTCACTATGGCGGTGTGTCCACTCACAGGATGAGTGGCGCTGCCCAATACTGTCACTATGGCGGTGTGTCCACTCACAGGATGGTGACGCTGCCCAATACTGTCACTATGGCGGTGTGTCCACTCACAGGATGAGTGACGCTGCCCAATACTGTCACTATGGCGGTGTGTCCACTCACAGATGAGTGCGCTGCCCCAATACTGTCACTATGGCGGTGTGTCCACTCACAGGGAGTGGCGCTGCCCATACTGTCACTATGGCGGTGTGTCCACTCACAGGATGAGTGACGCTGCCCAATACTGTCACTATGGCGGTGTGTCCACTCACAGGATAAGTGGCGCTGCCCAATACTGTCACTATGGCGGTGTGTCCACTCACAGGATGAGTGACGCTGCCCAATACTGTCACTATGGCGGTGTGTCCACTCACAGGATGAGTGACGCTGCCCAATACTGTCACTATGGCGGTGTGTCCACTCACAGGATGAGTGGCGCTGCCCAATACTGTCACTATGGCGGTGTGTCCACTCACAGGATGAGTGGCGCTGCCCAATACTGTCACTATGGCGGTGTGTCCACTCACAGGATGAGTGACGCTGCCCAATACTGTCACTATGGCGGTGTGTCCACTCACAGGATGAGTGACGCTGCCCAATACTGTCACTATGGCGGTGTGTCCACTCACAGGATGAGTGACGCTGCCCAATACTGTCACTATGGCGGTGTGTCCACTCACAGGATGAGTGACGCTGCCCAATACTGTCACTATGGCGGTGTGTCCACTCACAGGATGAGTGACGCTGCCCAATACTGTCACTATGGCGGTGTGTCCACTCACAGGATGAGTGACGCTGCCCAATACTGTCACTATGGCGGTGTGTCCACTCACAGGATGAGTGGCGCTGCCCAATACTGTCACTATGGCGGTGTGTCCACTCACAGGATGAGTGGCGCTGCCCAATACTGTCACTATGGCGGTGTGTCCACTCACAGGATGAGTGGCGCTGCCCAATACTGTCACTATGGCGGTGTGTCCACTCACAGGATGAGTGGCGCTGCCCAATACTGTCACTATGGCGGTGTGTCCACTCACAGGATGAGTGGCGCTGCCCAATACTGTCACTATGGCGGTGTGTCCACTCACAGGATGAGTGGCGCTGCCCAATACTGTCACTATGGCGGTGTGTCCACTCACAGGATGAGTGACGCTGCCCAATACTGTCACTATGGCGGTGTGTCCACTCACAGGATGAGTGGCGCTGCCCAATACTGTCACTATGGCGGTGTGTCCACTCACAGGATGAGTGGCGCTGCCCAATACTGTCACTATGGCGGTGTGTCCACTCACAGGATGAGTGACGCTGCCCAATACTGTCACTATGGCGGTGTGTCCACTCACAGGATGAGTGGCGCTGCCCAATACTGTCACTATGGCGGTGTGTCCACTCACAGGATGAGTGACGCTGCCCAATACTGTCACTATGGCGGTGTGTCCACTCACAGGATGAGTGGCGCTGCCCAATACTGTCACTATGGCGGTGTGTCCACTCACAGGATGAGTGGCGCTGCCCAATACTGTCACTATGGCGGTGTGTCCACTCACAGGATGAGTGACGCTGCCCAATACTGTCACTATGGCGGTGTGTCCACTCACAGGATGAGTGACGCTGCCCAATACTGTCACTATGGCGGTGTGTCCACTCACAGGATGAGTGACGCTGCCCAATACTGTCACTATGGCGGTGTGTCCACTCACAGGATGAGTGACGCTGCCCAATACTGTCACTATGGCGGAGAAGGTGGAGAAGGGACTGGTAATTACACTAACTTTCCTCCGTGTCACAGCACAGTGCTTCATTAGCCTGGACAGCACAAGCAGTTTACAGCAGGAATGCTTGAGATAACAAGAGCCTAATTCTTATCAAGTTAAAAGTGGATTGGCCCAGGTGTTAGTGGGCCATCCACCTTGCTGGAAGTTAAGCTGATAATAGTAACATATTAGTTATGGTAAAACACAAAATGTCAAAGACCTTAAAACTAAAGCATAGTAATAAGTACAAGACAATGAAAACAAACTCATAATGTGCTCTCGCTCTCAAACTCTTAATTAATATTGTGACCGAGAGCGTGGAGGGTTGCGCTGGACCCGGGACTGGCGCCGTCCGGCGGACCCCCAAACGTCCCAGCTTCAGTCAAGTCATCCATCCTTGAGTGAGAAAGCTGGGAGAGAAACCTCTGTAGAGACTCTCCGGTGTTATAGGTGGTCGTCTGACTGACATGCAGGGTCAGCCTTCTCCAACTCTCAAGGTGCATGTCATCCTGGAGCCTGGGCCGTGCTCCGTGCTTCTGGACCACGTCCTATACATGGAATAGATCACGGTTAAGGCCTTGACAGAGCAGATCTCGAGGTCGCTCTTGGTCAGGCACACGGCCAGCAAGTGCCTGGCGCGGTTTCCACTCCACCCAACCCTCCAGTTCAGGGTAATGGAGGAGGTGGATACTGTAGTTGTACCAGTGTTCTCCATGACCCAATCGTGGATCTCGAAGACACTGTATTTGTCGCACGTGCACACGTGCTGTGTGCACGTGCGACAAGTGTGATAAACGGCGAAAAATTATCGGCTGAGACCTGGCTGTCAATGATCGTAGCATCAGTTCCTTTGTATGCCCGATGTCAGGCCTACATTGTGACCCCACGTAGGGAATTCACACCTTTCGCCTCACCCGGAGGCCCTTATGCCTGAGCCTGTCCGCCACTTACTGGGTGATATCGGCGTGACGTTTCCCCCGAGCACCGAGGGTCTTAGGGCGTCAGACGTGCCAGAGAGTTCCTGGCCTGATGCACGTGATGGCACAGACCATCACTCTCAGGTCTCCCTTGTGCCGCCCGTGAAGGGGTCGACACCGCGTTTGCTCTGATCTGAACAGCTTGAACGTACTCTCCGTCTCGCATCAGCCGGGTTCTGAGCGACCCACCTGTGACCCTAATGTAGTTCATAGACGGATTCGAATCCTTTCCTGTCCAACGCCCGATAGAGGTTGGTCCTCCATGCCTGGGAACGCTGAGGTGCTGTGGCTGCCTCTGCATGCCAGCGATGAAGGTGGGGCCGGACCAGAGCCGTGGTACGGTGTCTGCCACGGGCGTAGGATATCGCAGCCCTCACTGCTGGATCGTGGACACCAACCCGGTATCTGCATGGAAGAAGGAGTTGGGGGGGTATCATTGTGCAGACAGAGGCACCACCTATAGTGTTGACACAGCCACCACCTGTAGTGTTGACACAGTCACCACCTGTAGTGTTGACACAGTCACCACCTGTAGTGTTGACACAGTCACCACCTGTAGTGTTGACACAGTCACCACCTGTAGTGTTGACACACCCACCACCTGTAGTGTTGACACACCCACCACCTGTAGTGTTGACACAGTCACCACCTGTAGTGTTGACACAGTCACCACCTGTAGTGTTGACACAGTCACCACCTGTAGTGTTGACACAGTCACCACCTGTAGTGTTGACACACCCACCACCTGTAGTGTTGACACACCCACCACCTGTAGTGTTGTTGACACAGTCACCACCTGTAGTGTTGACACAGCCACCACCTGTAGTGTTGACACACCCACCACCTGTAGTGTTGACACAGCCACCACCTGTGGTGTTGACACACCCACCACCTGTAGTGTTGACACAGCCACCACCTGTAGTGTTGACACAGCCACCACATGAAGTGTTGACACACCCACCACCTGTAGTGTTGACACAGCCACCACCTGTAGTGTTGACACAGCCACCACCTGTGATGTTGACACACCCACCACCTGTAGTGTTGACACAGCCACCACCTGTAGTGTTGACACACCAACCACCTGTAGTGTTGACACAGCCACCACCTGTAGTGTTGACACACTCACCACCTGTAGTGTTGACACAGTCACCACCTGTAGTGTTGACACAGTCACCACCTGTAGTGTTGACACAATCACCACCTGTAGTGTTGACACACCCACCACCTGTAGTGTTGACACACCACCACCTGTAGTGTTGACACAGTCACCACCTGTAGTGTTGACACAGTCAAAACCTGTAGTGTTGACACAGTCACCACCTGTAGTGTTGACACACCCACCACCTGTAGTGTTGACACAGTCACCACCTGTAGTGTTGACACAGTCACCACATGTAATGTTGACACAGTCACCACCTGTAGTGTTGACACAGTCACCACCTGTAGTGTTCACACAGCCACCATCTGTATTGTTGACACACCCACCACCTGTAGTGTTGACACAGCCACCACCTGTAGTGTTGACACAGCCACCACCTGTAGTGTTGACACACCCACCACCTGTAGTGTTGACAAAGCCACCACCTGTAGTGTTGACACAGCCACCACCTGTATTGTTGACACACCCACCACCTGTAGTGTTGACACAGCCACCACCTGTAGTGTTGACACAGCCACCACCTATAGTGTTGACACAGCCACCACCTGTAGTGTTGACACAGCCACCACCTGTAGTGTTGACACAGTCACCACCTGTATTGTTGACACACCCACCACCTGTAGTGTTGACACAGCCACCACCTGTATTGTTGACACACCCACCACCTGTAGTGTTGACACAGCCACCACCTGTAGTGTTGACACAGCCACCACCTGTAGTGTTGACACACCCACCACCTGTAGTGTTGACAAAGCCACCACCTGTAGTGTTGACACAGCCACCACCTGTATTGTTGACACACCCACCACCTGTAGTGTTGACACAGCCACCACCTGTAGTGTTGACACAGCCACCACCTATAGTGTTGACACAGCCACCACCTGTAGTGTTGACACAGCCACCACCTGTAGTGTTGACACAGTCACCACCTGTATTGTTGACACACCCACCACCTGTAGTGTTGACACAGCCACCACCTGTATTGTTGACACACCCACCACCTGTAGTGTTGCCACAGTCACCACCTGTAGTGTTGACACAGCCACCACCTGTAGTGTTGACACACCCACCACCTGTAGTGTTGACACAGCCACCACCTGTAGTGTTGACACAGCCACCACCTGTAGTGTTGACACACCCACCACCTGTAGTGTTGACATAGTCACCACCTGTAATGTTGACACAGCCACCACCTGTATTGTTGACAAACCCACCACCTGTAGTGTTGACACAGCCACCACCTGTAGTGTTGACACAGTCACCACCTGTAGTGTTGACACAGCCACCACCTGTAGTGTTGACACAGTCACCACCTGTAGTGTTGACACAGTCACCACCTGTAGTGTTGACACAGCCACCACCTGTAGTGTTGACACACCCACCACCTGTAGTGTTCACACAGCCACCACCTGTAGTGTTGACAGACCCACCACCTGTAGTGTTGACACAGCCACCACCTGTAGTCTTGACACAGTCACCACCTGTAGTGTTGACACACCCACCACCTGTAGTGTTGACACAGTCACCACCTGTAGTGTTGACACACACACCACCTGTAGTGTTGACACAGCCACCACCTGTAGTGTTGACACACCCACCACCTGTAGTGTTGACACAGCCACCACCTGTATTGTTGACACACCCACCACCTGTAGTGTTGACACAGCCACCACCTGTAGTGTTGACACAGCCACCACCTGTAGTGTTGACACACCCACCACCTGTAGTGTTGACACAGCCACCACCTGTAGTGTTGACACACCCACCACCTGTAGTGTTGACACAGCCACCACCTGTAGTGTTGACACAGCCACCACCTGTAGTGTTGACACAGCCACCACCTGTAGTGTTGACACACCCACCACCTGTAGTGTTGACACAGTCACCACCTGTAAGTGTTGACACAGCCACCACCTGTATTGTTGACAAACCACCACCTGTAGTGTTGACACAGCCACCACCTGTAGTGTTGACACAGTCACCACCTGTAGTGTTGACACACCCACCACCTGTAGTGTTGACACAGTCACCACCTGTAGTGTTGATACAGTCACCACCTGTAGTGTTGACACAGCCACCACCTGTAGTGTTGACACACCCACCACCTGTAGTGTTCACACAGCCACCACCTGTAGTGTTGACAGACCCACCACCTGTAGTGTTGACACAGCCACCACCTGTAGTGTTGACACAGTCACCACCTGTAGTGTTGACACAGCCACCACCTGTAGTGTTGACACAGTCACCACCTGTAGTGTTGACACACACACCACCTGTAGTGTTGACACAGCCACCACCTGTAGTGTGACACAGCCACCACCTGTATGTTGACACAGCCACCACCTGTAGTGTTGACACACCCACCACATGTAGTGTTGACACAGTCACCACCTGTAGTGTTGACACAGCCACCACCTGTAGTGTTGACACACCCACCACCTGTAGTGTGACACACCCACCACCTGTAGTGTTGACACAGCCACCACCTGTAGTGTTGACACAGTCACCACCTGTAGTGTTGACACAGCCACCACCTGTAGTGTTGACACACCACCACCTGTAGTGTTGACACACCCACCACCTGTAGTGTTGACACAGCCACCACCTGTAGTGTTGACACAGCCACCACCTGTAGTGTTGACACAGTCACCACCTGTAGTGTTGACACACCCACCACCTGTAGTGTTGACACACCCACCACCTGTAGTGTTGACACAGCCACCACCTGTAGTGTTGACACAGCCACCACCTGTATTGTTGACACAGCCACCACCTGTAGTGTTGACACAGCCACCACCTGTAGTGTTGACACAGTCACCACCTGTAGTGTTGACACAGCCACCACCTGTAGTGTTGACACAGCCACCACCTGTAGTGTTGACACACCCACCACCTGTAGTGTTGACACAGCCACCACCTGTAGTGTTGACACACCCACCACCTGTAGTGTTGACACACCCACCACCTGTAGTGTTGACACAGCCACCACCTGTAGTGTTGACACAGTCACCACCTGTAGTGTTGACACAGCCACCACCTGTAGTGTTGACACACCCACCACCTGTAGTGTTGACACAGTCACCACCTGTAGTGTTGACACACCCACCACCTGTAGTGTTGACACCCCACCACCTGTAGTGTTGACACACCACCACCTATAGTGTTGACACAGCCACCACCTGTACTGTTGACACACCCACCACCTGTAGTGTTGACACAGCCACCACCTGTAGTGTTGACACAGCCACCACCTGTAGTGTTGACACAGCCACCACCTGTAGTGTTGACACACCCACCACCTGTAGTGTTGACACAGCCACCACCTGTAGTGTTGACACAGCCACCACCTGTAGTGTTGACACACCCACCACCTGTAGTGTTGACACACCCACCAACTGTAGTGTTGACACAGCCACCACCTGTAGTGTTGACACAGCCACCACCTGTAGTGTTGACACACCCACCACCTGTAGTGTTGACACACCCACCACCTGTAGTGTTGACACACCCACCACCTGTAGTGTTGACACACCCACCACCTGTATTGTTGACACACCCACCACCTGTAGTGTTGACACACCCACCACCTGTAGTGTTGATACACCCACCACCTGTAGTGTTGACACAGCCACTACCTGTAGTGTTGACACAGCCACCACCTGTAGTGTTGACACAGCCACCACCTGTAGTGTTGACACAGTCACCACCTGTAGTGTTGACACACCCACCACCTGTAGTGTTGACACACCCACCACCTGTATTGTTGACACAGTCACCACCTGTAGTGTTGACACACCCACCACTGTATTGTTGACACACCCACCACCTGTAGTGTTGACACACCCCCACCTGTAGTGTTGACACACGCACCACCTGTAGTGTTGACACAGCCACCTCTGTAGTGTTGACACAGCCACCACCTGTAGTGTTGACACACCCACCACCTGTAGTGTTGACACACCCACCACCTGTAGTGTTGACACACCCACCACCTGTATTGTTGACACACCCACCACCTGTAGTGTTGACACACCCACCACCTGTAGTGTTGACACAGCCACCACCTGTAGTGTTGACACACCCACCACCTGTAGTGTTGACACACCCACCACCTGTTGTTGACACACCACCACCTGTAGTGTTGACACACCCACCACCTGTAGTGTTGACACACCCACCACCTGTAGTGTGACACAGCCACCACCTGTAGTGTTGACACAAACCACACCTGTAGTGTTGACACAGCCCCACTGTAGTGTTGACACACCCACCACCTGTAGTGTTGACACACCACCCTGTAGTGTTGACACAGCCACCACCTGTAGTGTTGACACACCCACCACCTGTAGTGTTGACACACCCACCACCTGTAGTGTTGACACACCCACCACCTGTAGTGTTGACACACCCACCACCTGTAGTGTTGACACACCCACCACCTGTAGTGTTGACCCACACACACCTGTAGTGTTGACACACCCACCACCTGTAGTGTTGACACAGCCACCACCTGTAGTGTTGACACAGCCACCACCTGTAGTGTTGACACAGCCACCACCTGTAGTGTTGACACAGTCCCCACCTGTAGTGTTGACACACCCACCACCTGTAGTGTTGACACACCACCACCTGTAGTGTTGACACACCACCACCTGTAGTGTTGACACACCCACCACCTGTAGTGTTGACACATCCACCACCTGTAGTGTTGACACAGCCACCACCTGTAGTGTTGACACAGTCACCACCTGTAGTGTTGACACAGCCACCACCTGTAGTGTTGACACACCACCACTGTAGTGTTGACACACCCACCACCTGTAGTGTTGACACAGCCACCACCTGTAGTGTTGACACACCACCACCTGTAGTGTTGACACACTCACCACCTGTAGTGTTGACACACCACCACCTGTAGTGTGACACACTCACCACCTGTAGTGTTGACACACTCACCACCTGTAGTGTTGACACACCCACCACCTGTAGTGTTGACACACCCACCACCTGTAGTTGACACAGCCACCACCTGTAGTGTTGACACAGCCACCACCTGTAGTGTTGACACACCACACCTGTAGTGTTGACACAGTCACCACCTGTAGTGTGACACACCCACCACCTGTAGTGTTGACACACTCACCACCTGTAGTGTTGACACACTCACCACCTGTAGTGTTGACACACCCACCACTGTAGTGTTGACACACCACCACCTGTAGTGTTGACCACCCACCACCTGTAGTGTTGACACAGCCACCACCTGTAGTGTTGACACACCCACCACCTGTAGTGTTGACACACCCACCACCTGTAGTGTTGACACACTCACCACCTGTAGTGTTGACACAGCCACCACCTGTAGTGTTGACACAGCCACCACCTGTAGTGTTGACACACCCACCACCTGTAGTGTTGACACACTCACCACTGTAGTGTTGACACAGCCACCACCTGTAGTGTTGACACACCACCACCTGTAGTGGACACACTCACCACCTGTAGTGTTGACACAGTCACCACCTGTAGTGTTGACACAGCCACCACCTGTAGTGTTGACACACCCACCACCTGTAGTGTTGACACACCCACCACCTGTAGTGTTGACACACACCACCTGTAGTGTTGACACCCACCACCTGTAGTGTTGACACTCACCACCTGTAGTGTTGACACAGCCACCACCTGTAGTGTTGACACACCCACCACCTGTAGTGTTGACACA